>JAKTYQ010000350.1:0-11342 GCA_030674525.1 Metschnikowia chrysoperlae
AATGTGGCGTGCTGCGCTCTGCGTGTGTCGTTGTGGCGTACTTCATGGTCAAATTCAAGATATCCGTTAATGAAGCGTACGAACTTTTGAAATCTGGCACGGAGAATAAGGCCGAGTCTTGCTCGCGACAAATCAGAGAAGAAGGCAATTTTGTCGAGGCTTGCGAGCGTATCTGCCCAAACATGAGTCTAATTTTCGAGCTCATGGACTTTGGTGATAAACTAGAGCAAGACGCATAGTTCGATGCTAAAATCACACTTTCGCATTATGCCTCTTTTTGAATATGTAGCCCAGTTTTCCGGTGCGTGCATGCTTTTGGTTGTTCAATATGATCAGTCACAAAAACCACTGCCTGAAGTACCCGAAATTTCTCACAAGAGATGGCTTCAAACTATTCTCTATCTTCTTTGCTAAGGCGTCTTTTCCTTTGCCTGCATTCTTGTCTTATCTTCATGGTCTGTATGTATGTACGGTCGCCAGCACTTGCGCACAGGCAGTCCGTAGGAAAAAATACGAGGAGAGAAAAAACTAGAGAAAAGATACACACAGACACACATCATCGATTAAAGGTTAACGTGCAATTAGCTACAGTTTAGAATTGATGTCTTATAGCGGCCACCATAGCGGCGGAAATACTGGCCGGGGCAATCATGGTGGTGGAAGAGACCGAGATAGAGACACCATCCGATCCGACCGGCCAGAACGTTCGGAAAGACAAGAAAGGAGCGACAAGAATGACAGAAGTGACAGAAACTATGGCAGCCATTCGAGTCAGGTAATGAGGCGATATGGTCCACAATCATCTGGAACAAATGATCTGTCCTCCAGTTCCAGCTATAGGCGACAAGAAGGGAGCCGTGACTTTCATGGGCACAGAAGCGGGAATAATCGCCTAGAGGGCAATTCCCGGCCTCAAAGTAGCAGTGGTAACGGTGGGTCATCAAGCGCTAAGCATCGAGATGGTAGACCGCACCAAAGCTCCTATCTGGGAAGCAAATACAGGCCTGGCGTTGGCAAGGCCAAAGGTCCCCTTCAGGCGCACCATTCTGATCCTCCACGGCTACGTATGTCATCGAACAACGCAGTCGAGTTCCCTTCAAAAAACTCACTTGACGAGAGGCGGCCTCTGTATCGCAAGCAAGACTGGGATTCATCCATGCCCTTCAGGCCAAAACAACAACTACCGCGTGTGCCCCTGGGACCGCGAGATCATCGAGAACAACACAGGCCTGAAAACAAAGATGTCTTCAGGTCAAAAACTGAGGTTAAAACAGACTATGGTGCCGCCCCGACGGTAGGAAGACACTCCGAGGGATTAGAGCCACGAAATCAAAGAAGCGAGAAAGAGGTACCACTACGTCCGAAAGGAATGCCTCAAAACTCCAAGCTGGATCCGCAAATTTCGATACGCTCATGTGAAATGACGGGTCAACCCAAATCTGAAAGCGTTCCCGTCGGACTGACTCATGACGAGCCTCAAACTGCTAAGTCTAACGACGAACGAGAAGCGATTCGAGCACCGGTCGTCACTACTCAACACAACTCAGGTGTACATGAAACTCTAAGTGACAGATTGCAGTCAGTGAATGAATTGGAAAGTATGAGGGATCGTCTACAACGTATGTTCGATGACGACAGCTCCTCGAGTGTGGGACCCGATCAGAGACCCTCAACAGAGAGTAGTCTCGAGGCAATGCCCGAGGAAAAAGGCGAGGATGGCCATGTCGATGACGCATCTGGGCCACCGTCGTCAAACGGATTTGACACGTCCGTTTTATCTCCTGTGGGATCTACAGCGTCTGATGACGCATTTGCAAGAACACTAAACATCATTCCTGAGGGACGACCCGAAAGCTTCGTCAAACATGCCGACGATGCTGCAATTCACTCGGAGGCCGAGACGGTCATTGAAGACGGGCCAGTGGATTTGGCAAAGGCGCGACTGTTTGTACGCAAAAAGGGTCGTGATGCATTCCGTGAGCGAGCTAAGAGACGGAATGTGGTGTACTCAGAGGATGATGAAGATCACTCGGATACTCATGTAGGTGAATCTGCTCCTGATCTTCACACAATGGCCAAGCAGCACGAGAGCTATCTTTCAGGTGATGTTGATCACGACCTTAACATACCTTCTTCCCCTAGAAAACGAGAGCAAACACCAGCTGATGCTGAGCCTAAAAGAATTTCTTGTGCAGCTAACGAAGCGGTGCATGCGAGCAGCGATAATTTCCCTTTTCACAAGTCTCCTTTGAGGAGCACCTACAAAGTCAAACGAGATTCCACTGGACGCTCGCAACTACAGAGAGCCTGCAAGAAGGGAGACTTAGAAGAAGTACGCAGTCTCATTCAAAAAGGTGCCAGTGCCAACGAGTGTGACTTTGGTGGTTTCACTTGCCTTCATGAAGCAGCTTTGGCTGGACACACGGAGATTGTAAAGTTGTTGATTGCAAGTGGTGCCGATGTGAACAAACAAGCCTTCGAAGCTGGTGATTTCGAAACGCCTCTCATGGACGCTGCCGAAAACAAACACGTTTCCACGGTCGAAACACTATTGATGCATGGTGCAGACCCTCATCTTTGCAACAATGAAGGATATTCCACAATCACAAAACTCTTTCACCTTCAAGAGGACGATGACGAATATGAGGAGGTCATAAAGGTAATCAACGATTTTGCTCCTCCTCAAATTAACTCTGAGTTAAGTAAAGTGACACACTCTCCACGTCGAATTATCGAGGACCCTTCTGAGAAATACTTTTCTGAGCTCGCGAAAAAAAAATCGCATTCTTTGATCTACAAATATGCTGCACAAGGTAACAAGGAGTCCGCAGCAGAGGATTTTGTTACGCACGGGTTATCTCTTCTGAAAATGCCAGATGTCTTGAACCTAGCCGCTCGTAATGGCCATGTCGAGTTGGTCGATATTTTGTTGGGTTTGAACCCAGGCTCATTCGATATCAATCAACTCAATAAAATAGGCGTCAATGCCTTGTTGGCAACCGTTGGGAGAGGCTATCACGACGTTGTTAAGTTTTTGTTGTCCAAGGGCGCGAATCCGTACATTAAACGGGCTAAAGACGGCTTGACTGCTCTCGAGATTGCCAAGCACTCCTCACAATACGACCCCAGAGAAGTTGTGATTTTGGAAGAGAGCATGAATGGTGAAGAAAATACCAAGCAAATCATCGCTGAGAAACTTTTGGTGCCTCGTCCAAGCCCGACGATGGATTTGTCGAGCAAGGATGCGCCGATCCTGGAATCTATGAATGATACGAAATCTGAATCTTATGCCCCGGGAATAGCTCAAGTTGGGCGCATTTCTGATGGGGTTGATGAGCGGAATAAGAAGTCACCAGAAGATCTTCCCACTTTGCGGAATAATTTTAGTGTGGTAAATGATGAAAAGATAAAGGCACGGAGGTCAACTGGGTTGGATCCCAGTCAATCTAGCGTGACGAATGATGTAAAGCATATCACACCGAAAGAACCAGGGAAACGAAAATTGTCAATCGGCGAATGGAAACAACACAAGAAATCGAAAAAGGAGCATGATTCGACAATCTTAGACGAAGCTCTGCTAAATTTTCAGGAGCCACTCGAGAGTGATACAAAAAATGAGGTGGAATCACAGGGTGATGTCTTTTCTCAACCGAGTATGCGATCTTCCCTGCCAGCTGAAAATGACAATCTGCCCCCCATATCATCTGTCGTGTCTCCTACCACTTCGAAAGCTCAGGAGGAGCAGAAATCTCGTGCGGCAGAACAGGCAAAGATATGGCAGGAGAAAGTGCAGGCTAAAAAGAAGGCACGAAAGGAAATGTTCTTGCTTGCTGAGAAAGAAAAAGAGAGGCGTAAAAAGGAAGACGAAGAGAGAAGACTTGAGCTAATGAAAAAACAAGAAGTTGAGAGGAGGCAAGAGGAATTAAGAGCCGAGGTAGAGGCAAGAAAGCTTGCAGAAGAGACGGAGCGAAAAAAGAATGTCATGGAGTACCAATGCATTCTTCAGAAGTATCCAGCTGGGCTACGAGATGTCGTCTTTGATGGATCTTTCAAAAGAGATGAGCGACTCAAGTATACTCCGCTTTACGTGTTTGAATTTGACAATGACCGCTGGGTAGTCGACATTCAGCTTTCTTTGATACTTGGCATATCCGCTTCTCAGATGCACTCATTGACTAATGATTACTTTGGCCCTTATGTTGACGAACCCTCAAAAGATAAGCTATGGTCGCTTTTCTTTCACATGATTGGTGTAGGCAAGGACAATACGGTCGAGAATGATGGTATGGAAAAATTTCGATGCCTTCAACTAAGATTTGTTCACCTCTCAAAAATCAGTGACTGGATCAAACAAGAGCATTTCGAGGCTTATCGAGTTTTATGGATAGAAGGTCGCCTCGCGGCAGTCGACTTGAATAGCATCGACACCCCCCAGCCAATGCAATCGAAGCGAGATCTGAACGGAATGTTGCATCGGCCAGAGGTGGGGTTCGTCCCGCCCAGGCTCCAGCATCGAGTGGACGTTTTGCGGACAATGCAATCTGCAGAATCTCCCCTTTGGTGAGTTCGCTTAAACTATATAATACATTTAATGACTTATGACTGCGTATCTGATGCACGCGCGAGCTCAGTAGGAAAAAAGGGCGATGCACCCAAAGACCGTTAAGCTTGGACTTAGCAAACAATGAGTGAATACACGATGTACGTATTCCCAATTTGGCCTCAGCATGGAGAATCATTACAAATTATATACTAACCTTTTAGCATATCGCGGGCATCGCTCTACGAATCTGAAGATGAATCCTCACAAAGTCAAGATGAGCCGCAATACGACCCTCATCTA
This sequence comes from Metschnikowia chrysoperlae, assembly GCA_030674525.1. NCBI lineage: Eukaryota > Fungi > Ascomycota > Pichiomycetes > Serinales > Metschnikowiaceae > Metschnikowia > Metschnikowia chrysoperlae. The sequence continues at coordinate 4,844 of JAKTYQ010000350.1, forward strand.
GAGTTCGTTGAAGTCGATGTCGAAGATCTTGCATCAAAAGGTAAATTGAACCAAGGAGCTTCGGATAGCCATGATGACGAGGAGTTTGCATTCCCGCTCTTTGCCGGAGCGGGTACATTTCAAGATGAAGTGATGAAGGTCTCTTTGCGAGAGGAGGATGATGATGTGGTAATAAATGAACGCCCGGAATCATACTACCGAGCAATATACAACGAAGACCAGCGGCAAAAGTTTGACCTAGCTGCTTTGTCATACGATCAGATATTAATGGAAGCCACCGCTACAGCCGTGGATACGCATCCATGGAAAGTTATCAATCTAATTGAGCACAACAAGAAGATCGAGCTTGAGCAGAAACAAAAGAGGAACAGGCGAGAGGGTAAGAGAAAACGGCAGAACAAAGCCGTCTGCCGTGAAAGGAGAAAAGACAGAGAGCGAGAAATTAAGCGTCTCGAAAGAGAGGAGAAAAAACTTCGATATAAAGCGAGAGGCCAGGGCTGGAACGTGAACAAGCCGCGAGGTAAGTCTGAAAAGCCTAGGCCACCAGCTGCGAAACCAAAGTATCGTACCGAGTGATTCTCTGGGCGATATGAGATAGTACTGGAGGTCAAATACATATTAGACTTGCACAGCTCAAAACCTGCCTTTCAATGTCAATGCCCGCTGGTGTTGCGACGGTAGGTGAACATCGGTTATGGGTGATCAATCAGCAAATGAATTCGATGCACGGGGTTATGGGGCAATTCCGGCGTTCTCAGGTTTAATGATTGAAAGTCGATGCAGCATGGTGTTTCAAAAAATCACGATCCTAGTTGTGGCCTGACTCTTCAACTACGACCCACAGAAGTGGTTGCGAGATGGAAAGCGGCTGCATGAAAGTATCGATTTTGCTTTTGTGGAAGAATATGAGCGTTGATATAACCTTCCCTTTGAGCCGATCAGATGGACAGTCCACCCAGGGTCTGATGTGTGAGCTGAATGTGGTCAACAGAAGAATCACTACCTACAAGAGCTCATAAATGATTTGTTAGCATATGTGTCGCGATTTTCAAACGAACTCCAGGGAGGCCTTTTGTCCAGCAAGTCGTTGAGTGTTTCATCAAGCGTGAGTTTACGTGTATTACTTATCGCCTCCTACAAGGTATGTAAAACCGAGGAATTTCCGAGATTATGACTTTGTTCGTAGATGCATTTTTACAGCTAGATGCATCGGCTCGCCAAGAATAGACACATAGGCTCAAGCAATATAGTTAGACTCAAGCAAAATAGTAATCGTGAATAGAAAAAAAATACGGGATTGGGTGATCCCACAAATAACAGCGACCCCCTACCCGCGATACTTGAGTGCACCTGTGCAGCCTGGCCAAAGCGAGGCCATACGTTGGAAACGAGCCTACGCATTCTAAACATAGTTGCAGGTCAATGGCTGATTTGGATGACTTTGAAGCTTTTCTTGAGGATGGGTTTGATCCAATACAGTTTGCCGCGTCACTTTTGCAGGCTACAAATGTGGTGGACGACAACGAGCTTGATTTAGCTACTCCACTTAAAAAGCTTCAGTTTGATGTCAATGCATGCAACAAACGTTTGGATTTACTAGCTTCAACGCACCATGAGCAGCTCTTGGGCAACCTTGAAAAAGTGGATACCAATAGAAAGCTAATGAACGAAGTCATCAATCCATCGACAGCTCGATTGAATCGGGCGTTTGACAGGATCGACAAGGACGTCATCACACCATACAAGGAGGCGGTGAAACTCAACGAGGCGCTCCTGAAAATTCACCAGACATCTACGTTGTTGCGGGGCTCCAGCTTTTTCTTGGCCTTCCTCCAGCAGCTCCACGATAGTGAAAAGGCACTTCAGCTAGCCGACGATAATAGGGAAGTGGTACGATTGGCAAAGACTTACAAACAGATATCAAACTTCATCTCCCCAAAGAAAAACGTTTCCAACGATGCTGCTGACCGCATGCTTTCCCTCAAGCTTGTTCGTGACTACAAACCACTCTTTCAAGTGAAAACGACCGAGTTCATGGCGGACTTGTCGCTGAAAATTTCAAATGACATGGGCCATCATAATTCGTTCAACGCAAACAACAAAGCACTTCAAAACAACCTATTGGCTCTCTACTTCTTAGACTCTCTGGAGTTGGTATCTGCCATTGAACAAGGTGCTATCGCAAAATCGATCCAGATCGCTTTGGCACAATTGACAAGGTCTTTTCAGTCACCCAGAACGTTGGCATCAGCCTTCACTGAAGTCAAACAAACTTCAGCCAATTTCTGTGCCATCCTTTCTTCTCTTTTCAGCTCCTGTGAGATCTCTAGAGTTGACGATGGTCTACCCGAGAAGACTCTTCTAGATGTGCTCCTACTGTCCTTGTCTGAGACTAAAGGTGCATCGGTGGAGGAAATGTATTGGTCAAAATTAGCATTCAAGTTCAAGAAAAGTGTTGCTGCCACGATGGCAAGAGGGGGCCCCGTAGCAAGGAATTTGCGGTCACAATACACCAGTATGATTGAGTCGGCCGATTCAACATTGGACGGCCATCCTGCTCATTTAATAAAAGATGCATTATCCTTGGTAGGACATCAAAATTAAACTTGTGTGCAAATGCAAAATGACTTTTATCCATATACAATTTAGATCAATTTACTTACCTACTTTGCGCAGCCGGAGAATGACTCAAACGGTTATTTTTGTCCTCAAGCTTGTCAAATACTCTCTGTATCCTTGCTCGAATTGTGACTTGTCCTCAACCAAACAGCTTAATGCCCATAAACGCAATGCCATCAAATCACGTTGTTGAGTCATTTCGATCGGCTCGTTTGATGAGCCTCCGATGATGATGTATAAGCTCTTCCACAAGATCGAGTCCTTCAGCTCTCTGATCTTGCCAATAATTTGACGCACCTTGTAGTTAAATTCTGATTCTTCGAAGCTGAATTCTGGTAATTCAGTCTTTCCTGTTTGAAGGGCATACAAGTTCTCTGTTCCAAACAAATCCAGCACAAGGCCTGGAACCACGTCACCCGAGACCCACAAAAATAACTCAGAGCCATTGTCGATCAAGTACAAACCATAAGTCTCCCAAGATGCCTTCGTGTCATTGATTGGGTCCGGCAACAAAATCTCTGTGCTAGTGACAACTTCTTCTTCGCCGGTTTCCTCATTAACATGAACACTTACCTCCGGCAATCCACATTCGTCAGGCATATTGTGCAAAGAGTAAACTGTTGGATAGATACTTTTGATCAATTGAGGGAGGGGCATAGAGCCTAAATTGTTCAACGCAATTGCCCTATGGTCGGCGGGAACTCTTTGCTCACGGAAACCCAAATGCTTAGTCAATGAGAACAACAACAATGGGAGCATCCTCAAGTTTGTAGATAACTGGAGTGGTGATGAGCCTGTCACATTTCCAGGAACCAAGTCTTTTCTGTAAACGTTCAAAATCTCGACCACTGATTTAGTCAAAAATTCTCTACCCGCTGCCAAAGAACTGGACAATCCCTTCTCAATTGCTCTGTGGGTGAAGTAATTAGTGATAGCTAATTGATCAGCAGATGCATAGATATCATCCAATTTGGACGATGTTGGGATAGCCAAGGTCATGACCCTGATTCTTCTCTCGCCAAAGCACGTTGAATGTAGAACAGCCGCTTGAAAATACACGATTGGTTTTGCAATTGTCTCTTCTATGCTGACCTCAATGACATAGCTTTGATCCCTGGGGAACGTCGGGAAAGAGCACAAGTCGGAGGACCTGTTAAAAAAACTGCCGAAAAAGCCGCTCATTCTGAAACCAGTCGAACATCTGACTCTTAAAACAGCCTCCAAAGCGATGTCCATAGACAAATGCTCGCTTATTTCTTTCGACAACTTGTTTACATCCTCGATTTTGGTACACATCCATGAAGGATAGAAATGAGTCTGGCCCGCAGTATAGCGAGGCAAGTTTGACAAAGTCGCGACATCCTGATACTTAGATCCAGTTAAGAATAGGTCGATGGTGACCTGTGATGAGTTGCATTCAACAGCGAAAGACTTGTAGAAGGAGTCGGCGGCATTCAATAAGGCTTGTGCCTCCTTTGGTTTTCCAGAGTGCGCTCCCTCATCTCTAACAGCCAACTTGGCCTCTCCTATACTTGGCAAGCTGGACGAAAAAACGACCAATTTACCCCCTATAGTAGCGATCAATTTGTGGCCCGCTCTTAAAGCCGGTCCCATAGCAAAGTGTTTGTTGGCTGTGCCCTCGAAGTACGCTGGAAAGTCGAGTAACAATTTTTCAACTGATTTCCGATTCTCTTCTAAGTTCACCAACAATCCTTCCGGTGAAGGCAAAAAGGGCTCATCAATATCAGACACAACTAACATCTCAGGGGCTTCGTCTAAGCCGTCTTTGAATCTGAAGTAGTGCAAAGATGAATCGACGCCGATGACGGTGATTCTGGCGGTCTTGTTTTTGTTTGGAATCCGGTCCAAGCTCTCCAAAATGGTCCGGGAAACGGTCGAAGTCATACCAGAGTTGATTGCCTCGGCAGAAACATCGATAATGAAAATGTAAACGATTGGTTGTGGTGTTCTGGCCATGTATTCCTTTGGCGCGACAAACTCCACGACAGAATGATTCAACTCCACCCTCTGATATCTGTCGCTAGCTCTTTGAGTCAACTCATCGAAATCAAAGGCGGCAGGGATGTCGTTCTGCAAGCCACAGAAGTTACATCTCCATCTTCTGCCGCCCTCGGTCAAGCTAACAAAAGGATTAATGTACCCGCGGCAACGACGACACCTCGAGATAATAGTGTCTTTCGTCACTGGCACATCCTCATTCTCGTCGCGCAAACTGTTGTACGGCCTGACGATCAAGGCCATGGGCAACTTCGACTTTTTCAAAAGGGAGCCAGTGGTGGGTATCACGTTCAAGGTAGAGCGCAAGTAGTCAGGTGGGGCATTTGCCGTAGCAGAAGAAGGGATAAGCTGTGCGGTGCTTGGAGTTACAAGCGGGGGTGGTGGCAAAGACAAGTCGCTGATCGAGGGGGGCAACTCTTTAGACAAATCCGTTGTGTACAACTGATTCAAGGGCAAAGATTGCGAGGCACCGAGTTGCGGGCTAGCTCCAGCACCATAACTGTAGCCGGCTGCTGGAAGGGCACCCCCCGCCACGCCGGCATTCGCATCGGCACCATAAGTATTGTCGTACTGAGCGGCAGGGTATTGGGGTGCGGTTTGAGCGTATTGGACAGGTTGCGCAAGTTGACCAGCAGGCTGCACGGGAGCAGCCCCGTACAGCAGTGGGTAGTTCCCATTCGTTTGCACCGGCATATTTGCATTCATCATGCCAACGGGATCAGCCGCCGCGGCGGGCTGCTGAAGGTTCATAGCATTGAAGTTCTGGGCTAATTGTGCTGCTCCGTAGCCCTGATTAAACTGGGGCGTTGTAGGGCCCAGCGGCGCCGCATATTGTGGCTGCGGATAAGCTCTTCTTCTAGACATTTGCTGGGGTCAATTATTTCTAGATCTCGCCCGTGGTGAGATTTCAGGTAGTTCGGCGCGGAGGGTGTGTTGTCAAGTTGGAGACTGCGTGCGGAAATTTACCCTTGGGGGCTGCAAGCGGTACATTTGAGAACATATACGACGCTTGGTTCAACCAATCCTGCTTTTGAAAAAAACTTGAAATAACCTTACGTTTCAAGGCTTCTCCTACCTTATGACCTTTCAATTGTCCTACTCGTTCGTATAGATCGTAGCAAACCCGTATGTGCACAAGGCTTTCGTCCTGGCCTTCGAACACAATTCATGAATTATTCTCAAAGTCCGGGCTGGTTTTTTTTTAAAGATATATCACATTATAGGACGCTCTCGTTAGAGTATGATAGGTACACCTAAACTGTCGCGTCGATGTGAACACCGAAATTGGAACCCTCATATGAGAATAGGATAATCCAGGCTCTACTCGTGTATATGAAGGTAATGAGCAGGCCGAAATATTGGGAGTCCCTCAGATCATCAAATTTGAGACCTTTTTAGCTTTTTTAACGACAACAAGTCATATTTTTCAGGAGACCTTTTTTTTTAAAGAAACAAATCGTATTAGCAGGAAACCGCGATTAAACGGTCAAAAATCTATATATCCATAGACAAAAAAACCTGCATACGTCTGGTTAGAACACTGAGTAATGAAGTCCCCCGACTTTCCCAAGCCTTAGGTCTTCCTCCTTATCCCAGCCGCTCTATAGGTAGTGTCAACTTGTCCGTGTTTTACTTCGTTCCAATGTTTTTTTCAAATGTCTATTCAGGAGAGGCTGGAGGGCAGTGCCTCCTGTTGCCTCCCGGCGTCTGGATGGATAGACCTGGCGGACGGTGTCGACGTACCAATTAAGGTTGCGTAAATTTTCGTAGGTATTGTTCAATGGTGCCAACATCGAATTCAAATTCATTGGTGCTTGGATTTTTATTTTTATTTTTTTTTTAAAGATATATCACAAGCAGA
>JAKTYQ010000351.1:0-11405 GCA_030674525.1 Metschnikowia chrysoperlae
CATGCATACACCAAATACAACAACAAAAATCTTAGTGATTCCAAAATGCATAAATAGGCTAGAGGTAGTAAAGATCAAATACGGGGAGCTTTCAAAATCGTTGGCCGTCACTGAGGAACACATATATGAGCTTCGTGAGTTAGGGCCTGTGAGTGAGTTTGATAACAAGGGCTGGCCTCAGCTACCTGGCGGTGAAGCATTGAGATCCATTATTCTCGAACCAATACCGAACAAATCTATGGGCGCAGTCTTATCGGACCCCAACTTCATCGTGCTAGCAAACTTCGATATGGTTTTCCCGTTTATTACGTGGGTGACCTCTGACCCAAATTTTAACCTGTCCAGGGCGCACACGAGTGAGGACATAACGGAGGGGTTTCTCTCTTCAATCGAATGTACGCAGCCTCTTCAGTTGTTAGAGCTGTATGTACTCGACTGCATCAATCGAACTTGTGAGAGCGTTGAAGAACACGGCGAACAATTTTTCAAGGCCAGTCAGGCCAAAATGCACCACCTTATCGCTGAAAAAGTTATCAGAATGAAGGATATGCTACTCGAAAACCCCAGCTACATTCTCTTGAAAAAATTAAAAGAGATCTTTTTGGATACACATGACGAAGTTCCACAAATTGTGTTCGAGCAACAAGTTTCGAAGTTTTGCACGGACTTTGTCTTTGGAACATATCTTGACGAGACCATTAGAGAAGAGCATGATAAACATATGGGGCAAGACTATCCGGAGTTACGAAGTTTTTTGAAAAGTCAGGAGGAAAGGCAACAAAGCGCGATAATAGCAGAGTTAAACTTGTCATCTATCCATGTGAAAGCAAAACCGGAGTCTGCTGATAGGCAGAAAAACAATATGAATCCGGTGAAAGCTACGAAGAAAAGATCAAGCAAAATTGCAGTGGGTAAAGGAGCTTTGGACCATTTTTTCAAGAAAAAGTAGCGCTGTGGCTAATTCTAGTTTGCTATCGAGGCGCTCCAACTTCAAGCAATTGCATGTTCATTTTTGTGTATCGCTCCTCTTCATCACTTTTAAGGAGTAGCTTAATTTTCTCACTCAAAGACTCTGCAATCGAAAAGGCCGAATTGGCCAATTGTAAGAGACTCGCCCCATCAATTGGTAGACCTCCGTTTTTCGACAACTGTATCAATTCTCTGTTCTTGTTGATAGTGATTACGAGAGATCCGTCTCTCACAGCTTCCTCCGTCAAGTCTGCGTCAATGACAGAAATCTCTTGGTTGAGGTCTCCCTTTATATTCTCGACCTTGTCGAGTGGATTGAAAAAAGAAAAAGTTACACAAATTGGCACATGAAGAACGCTCAAAGGAACTGGCTGCCGCTCAAGGTAATCATAAACAATGATCTCGGTCCCTTTTATTGACACATCGGGCTTCTTGAAATGTTGAAGAGCTGTCATTACGCCCAAACAAGACGCATCTATGAAACCACCGTCATGATTCAAAAAGTTGATATCAGCCGTGATATGCCAAACTTTCTCTCCAGCTATTATGCACAAGCTCTCGAGGTCCAACGCATTTGATCTTCGAATCGCTTTTTCTATCAATCTCGAGATAAGCACCTCATCATCGGTGCTCTTCCCATTCTCAAAAGTAGGCGAGGCCATTGAACTAATCTCCGTGTTTATCGTGAAAACTCCCTCAAATGGCCGGTCTTCGTAAGGTTTGATAATCGAGCAACTAACTCTCACTGCTAACCTCGTATTACCAAGTTCTACTTCCACGAAACCATACTCAGACTTGGAGATGGAAATAATGGGTTCTCTCATCTCATCGAGTTTTCTTCCATTGAGACGTACTCCATTTTTCAAGGCTTCAAAAACATAGTTTTTCTCGTTGAGCGACACCGCAGAAGCTTTCACCATAATCAGTCAAATAGTCTGAAAGTGTCTGGAAATGAACTCTTCTGGCCCTCACATTATGAAAGGGGGCGACTACATGTTCTTCACATAACAAATCACGTGATCAATCTATTTTGATAGAATTGTCTAACTAAACAGCATTTCTCGTTGTAGTTCAACTTTGTTTTTTCTACAGTTTCACTTTTAGGTTTTTTATATAGATAAAAATTTTGCTAAGTTTCGTCACAATAGATACGTACAAAATTGTTAATCATCATGTGGTACGCGCACGACTATGAAATATTTGCACTCTACTTTGGCCGCTGCCCGCCAACACACCACCCACATCCCTCTGCACATGCAATCAGTTAGACTTTTGAGGACGGGCCCTCTTTGGAATGTGGCTCGTGGCTACCGTTTCATGAGCAATTCAAGACCAGGAACTTCCCCCTTAACTTTTTTTCAAAAAGAACGGTTGCCCTCCAATACGTTGTTCAAGTTCGTACCTCAACAAACCGCCTATATTGTGGAGCGCATGGGAAAGTTTCACAGGATTTTGGAACCGGGATTGGCACTTTTAATTCCAGTCATTGACAAAATCACGTATGTTCAGTCATTGAAGGAGACCGCATTGGAGATTCCCTCTCAGAATGCCATTACATCTGATAACGTCTCTTTGGAATTGGATGGAATATTGTACATCAAAATCCATGATCCTTACAAAGCATCTTATGGTGTTGAAGACTTCAGATTCGCTATAAGCCAACTAGCCCAGACAACCATGAGATCCGAAATAGGCTCTATGACTCTAGATTCGGTCTTAAAAGAAAGGCAGCTTTTGAACAATAATATCAATGGTATCATCAACGATGCTGCTCGCGAACATTGGGGAGTTCAGTGTTTACGGTATGAGATCCGTGATATCCACCCGCCACAAAACGTATTAGAAGCCATGCATAGGCAAGTGAGCGCTGAGAGATCCAAAAGAGCCGAAATTTTGGAATCTGAAGGTGCAAGACAATCGAAAATCAATATAGCGGAGGGCGAAAAGCAGTCATTAATACTTCAAGCTGAAGCCACTGCTCAAAGTCTTGAAAAGATAGCGAGCTCTATAAAAAATACCCCTGGTGGTACGGACGCCATCAACCTCCAGGTTGCGCAGCAATACATCAAGGAGTTTGGAAAAATTGCGAAGGAAACAAACACCATAGTGCTTCCATCGAATCTTGGTGACTTGAGTGGCCTAATGGCTACAGGTTTATCAATTATGAATTCCATGAAAGACAACCAAGACAATAATGCGCCGAATTCACAAAATTAAGCTATTGTATATAAAATCTAAGTGTCTTGATATCATGTCTTCCTCCAGATCTCACCATCATTCGGCTTTCGATAATTGAGACAAGGTTACTCATGCGAGCTGATTAAACTGACTCCGCTTTTTCGAAGTCGATTGTTACCGGCAAGTTGGAATCTTTCCTTGACCTCTTTTTGGCTAGCTTCTTCAGAATAAATTTGGAATTTAGTCTCTCCTGCCATTTTGAAAAATTCGTACGGACGCACCATTGATAGAACCACCACTCTAACAAAAAGATAAAACCAGCGATCAAAAACCCCCCAAGAACGGCTAAACCAATATGCTTAGCCATTAGTTTCATGAGTCTGGCATCATCAAGATGCCAAGAAGATCCGGGCGCGATCGAAAAGAAAGACTCGGAATTGGCCTTGTAATCATGAGGAAGAAGAACTCTCACTTTTCCTGCCTCCGGCACACCCTTTCTTTTATACTGCATTAACATCACAGATAAAAACAATGGACCAGTGGAAAACATTATAGTGATATACGGCACGAGCCAATTGCGTTGATACCTTTCTAAGTTGTCCAAGACTTTCAAGAAGAATGGATGACCCTGCACTGCACCCATAACGTCATTAGATATTCCCGTCGGCTGTGTTTCACGGACGAAAGCTGGCGCTGTTAAAAGTGGGTCCAATCGTCTCATACACCCGTCATCCAAATCAATGTAAATACCTCCATAGTGCGCCAACGCAAAATAACGAATCGCATCGGCTCTCTGAATTGGGTATAGATAAGAATCCCAAGTCTTTAAGAACCACGGGTATTTCTCGGCGATGAAGTCCCTGGCCATCTCATCCGTCCACAAGATATATTGATAGTCCGGGTGTAGATCGACACATGCTTGTTGGCCCGGCTGCCAGGTCTCGGGAATCTGATCAGTTTTGTAAGTCTGATGTATAATTTTGGGAATAAGAAGACTTTTATCCAACTTTCCATCAACGGGATTGAGCTCCATATCAAGGAATGAATCGGGGAATGAATCATCGAAGAGTAGGCTGATCAAGTCATATGTGCAATAGACCAAAAACAAAACAATAGCTGCATGACCCCATAAAATGTATTTTAGTTCTTTTCTCATATCGAGACCGGCAGCAAAGGCTGTCTGTAGTTGAGGTGGCAGTGTCTGGTCGAATGGAAATGTGAAGTTGAAGGTTTGTTTACTCTAGCACCAGAGGCTACACCCCAATTTACGTATCAGATGGTAAACGAAATGCAACGCGACGGAAAGCGGTGTCAAACAAGAGCTCTTGAGAAATATTTGAGTCGGTCAAAAGATATATGGATATATGGGAAGATTAGGGTATGAAGTCAGGCGTGAGCGGAGAGTGGGTGGGCGGTGAGCGGGCAGGTAAGCAGGCAGTGCTGGGAAACGAGAACTGCAGCGAGTCTTCACGTAAGACGTCATAGCATGAAGGAAAGCAAAGAAGGGCGAAAAAAGAATTCGCTGTGATAGATGAATTAGCTACTTCTGATTTTGCCAGCATAACATTCGAAGTGCTAGACTATCTTAGCGTTCCTGGATGTTACTTTGAAGATAATCCAACTGTGATCAGTGGCCAAATTTAATTCCAACTTGGCTTACATGAAGCGAAGTCGCTTTGCGACTCTTGATTAAAAAAATAGGGGTAAATTTTACATTCCTGCACAAAAAGGAGATGACGCCGTGGTGCCTTCACGGGCCTTGTTCACTCGAGAGAGCGCGAAACGACCAACTTGCACTCTGGCATAGCAAGATGCGCGAACTAAATGACGCGGGTCGTGGCCTATCTGATATGTTCATTACATATCTCCACTTTGTAGAACACGCGGCAATGTCTTAGTCACACAGAAAGGGATAACACGTACTTCGCATATTTGCTGTTTGTCTCATCAAAGCTTGGCCCGCGAATTACTTGTGGCAGATAGCAAATTTCCAGCCTCTTTGTGAACTATTGCTAACATCCAGCTGATTAGAAATTCATCAGTCGAGTTATTCCTGAGTTTTTTCAAAAATTTTGAAACGAGCTGTAAGCTCTCAACATTTTTGACGATTATGAAAGCCTTTGTTTTCTTCTTGTTCTTGTGAATTTTGATCAACCCTATGTTGTCTAAGTATAACAAAGTCGATAAAAGACATTGCTTATTGTACGTTTCAACATGGTAGGCTTCAGTTTCGTCTTTAAAGTTCTCCAGATTATCTTTCTGAATTATCTTCAAAAGACCTTTTGTTGTTGGGTATCTTTTCAGCAATGTCTCATCATCAATTGTTTGCTTACTCATCATTGGTTCGTCCGAGCTTGTTCGAAGCTGCAAGCTTGAGTGTAGTGTTCTTTCCACGCAGATGGCGAAAGAATCTATATAAGGCTGAACGATAGTAGCAAGAAGTTCATGGAAATGTAAATCCTTAATCCTAAGATCGGCAGACACTAAGTCCAACTTCTGATATTCTTTCAAAATGTTCGAAATATCGTGACTTTCATAGTAGTCGTAATCAAAGAGAAACTCGTTTCTCAAAACTCTCGTGAGAATATAATAAAGCTTCTTAATCACATTTTGGTTCAGTGTGCGAAGTAAAATGAATGAAACCAAGCATTTGTTGATGATCAAATGTATAGAAAGGTTCTTGTAATAAAGAAGCTCGAGGGCGTTCACTATCCTTACCCTTCTGTTCTCAGGATTGACCTGAATGAATCTGAAGAATTTCAAAATCTGTCCCTCTATCAACGCACACTTCTTCTCGTTTGAAAGATGCGCGATACTCCTGAGGAGTTTCTTGTTCGCAATGTTCGAAGTCTCCGATTCAAGTACCTTGATAAGTCGGTCCATAATGCTGATCAAGTCTTGCACAAAAAATTCTTTGAGACCACAATAGTAGTAAAATGTCTGAATTGTGATACCTACGATTGAAATTTCAGGCATATGTGAAACTTCATTTATCGAACGTAAGATTTGGAATCCTAGCTTTTTGAGGTTGGCATTGTGCTCAGGGTCAGTCCCCACAGCTGAGGACGTTTTTTCGCGAGCGGCATTCTCGGGATTATTGGCAAATGACGAATATGTAAAACGATGCGCAAGCCTCACAAAAACTTTACCACTCAAAGTTTTCTTGCTGTTATCGACGAACCCGTCAGTCTGAACAGTTAGACAGTCGCCTTTGCGTTTTGAGATGAGACTTGAGACGCCATTTTTCATTATATTGAAAAAGCTCTCTTGCTCTTTGTCCTTTCCAACTAGCTCCTGTGAATAGCCGTCTGCCTCATAGACTCTCTCATAGGTGATGGACACAGGCTGCATCAAAAGATCAAAATCTGGGTTTTGCAACTCGTTTCTCTGCCTCTGATATATTGATGCCAACATTTTCAAAACGCCAAACTTAGGCAAAAGTACTTTTCCGTCCCTTGAGCGTGTTCCCTCAATGAAAACCTCAAAATGTATTTTGTTGAGAAGAATAAACTCAATGTAGTTTGCTATGTTTCTCTCAGTGTAAGCTTCGTTGTTGAAGGACCTTTTTATGAAAATGGCACCAAGTCCTTTCAAAATGGAGCCAAAAATTGCCACGTTCAAATTGTCGCCAGCAATGACAGTAGGAATAGACATCTGAAATCTAATCATTATCAAATGAAGTATGACGTAATCGATATGCGACTGGTGATTCGGCAAAAGTATAATTGACATGGGGTTGTCAAGATACTGTTGGTAAAGGTTGCTGAACTGCTTTCGGTTAGTCCAAATTCCATCTGGAAACATTTTTGCGAGTACGTTTATGACAGTAAGATAGCATAAACGTATAAACCTGGTCGATCCGAACTTCGGAAGATTTTTTGCATTTTCGTCCTTGTAGAACTTCACCATGAAGGATTTTACCTCGTTGTATCTCTCTGGAAATTCTTTTGGCTTGATTAAATTCAAGCTCAATTCCAGATCGACTAAGCCAAACACGACTTCATCGAGATTTTTGTCGGACAGTGCCAACTTGTCGTTCATGTAGTTCTCGCTCATAGTATTGAAGTCACTCGAAGCTTTATTCACCGAATAAGTATATTCCGAATATTTGTAGACCTCGGACAATTTTGTTCCAGCGAAAAAGTCAATAAAGTTTTCCAAAAGCTCAAAGCTCCTGCTTACTTTCCGGTTGCTTTCTAAAGGAAGGTAAGTTTCTCTATCCGTCGGGAGAGGAAAAGTGAGCGGGACATTTGGGCAAGTCAAAGCGTTCTTCAAGATGTTCACGTCAAAATCTGAGGCCGTTTTCATAGTCGATTTAATCTATGCTGCTTGCCAGACAGGAAGGCTGAATTTCGAGTATATAGAAGAGCGAGCTCGCCCAGCGAGCCCGCCCAACAAATTGTTCTCCACAATTCACCTCGCTTTGATGCAGTGCCACACTATGAGATGCAGTTCAAGTTTTCGGAGCAAGCGTGTGACAAAGACAACGTTTTGGCAAAGTACAGAAGATTCACTAAATATGAATCCCATAGCGAACCGACATGCTTAGATCAGCCTTAAGCCCTATGAGCTTTCAAACGCATCGTTCACCTTTGTGGGCTGTCATTTGTTATGTATCACTCGGATAAGTATTTATATTGTACTCTATTTCACATGTCAAAGTTCTCAGACGCAATGAAGGATTCTTGTGCCCGTTTCAGGCGCCAACATCACACCAGTCTCGCCCACGTCCAACTTGATTAGTACATAGTGACTTTTCTAGCCATATACTCAAAATCCCGGCGATCATGATCCCGAATGAGTCACTTATACCGACACACGCCATGGAGAATTCCCTGTCCTCGGGCCGCACATTTTGACTAACAGACATGAAAGTGTTGACATACAGTAATCCTCCAAGAAGGCCCTCGTAAAGTATCAAAATCATGAGCGGGTATATGCTTGTAAACGGCAGATAGTATAATGATTGAGGAAGCACGATGATCAAATTGAAAAATTGCAAGAGGCTCAAAAGGTATAGCTTTGGAAAATGAAATCCAAAAGTTACAGAAGATCGGGACAAAAATACGCCGAACTGGTACACGAAGCCGTAAGCAACGTATATATCTCTGTAACTTCTAAAAAGCCATCGAGGAAGATCATTCAAGGAGAATAATAGGGTGGGCGAGATACCTTGGTTGATGACATACTCGGCAATGTACACTGAACAAAGGGGGATCATGTATGGCTTGATAAGTGGACGAAGAAGCCGAAAGCTTTCTTCAACATGAAGTATGAGCATATCCCATTTCCGATGTATGTCATGAGAAACCCGTGAGTCTGGACGAAAGTCAGCATCCATGTCCATGGCCAGGTTTGTCTCCTCTGGAAAAGGATAATACCTAGCAACAGTGGTATTATCAGGCAATACAAGGAAAAATATGATCGGAAGCCCAAGAGGTACGGCGGTGAACGTCAAAAGGGCAGATTGACTACTCATTCTCAAAATATTTGTCATCGCTAAAAAGCAAAAGCTGCCTATAATTCCTGCTCCACCTGTTCCCATTGAGAATCCTCCAATAGCTTGTTTCTCGCCGTAAAAGTGTGTGAGTTGTAAGAAGGAAACTTCCCCCAAACCAGAAGAAAGCGACGCCATCATTATTCCTCCGAGTTTCGTATGCAATGAGGTCTTTGGGGACAAGCCGACGCAGAGCATTCCAAAAAGGGACAATATCACCAAGATGAAGATTCTCTTTTTGTAAGGTACAACATGTATAAATAACGGCGCTAATAGTTTGATGGCCAAAGATGGCATTATATCGGCTAGTAGGACTAGTGCCTTGGGTACGGAATACCCAACAATGTCTATCGCTGCAGTCAATATTACCACATAAAGTATATTATTCAAGAGACCAAATACTAGAAATGAAATGAACACTCGATTATCGGTTGAAACCATAGCAAAGCCAAAAATCAGGATATGGAGAGCTCGTTGCTCGTGTGCTCTGCGCCGCGAAATGATAAGGGGAGACGCACTCGCGATAATGGTAGTCGGTGTACAAGATAAGGATTTTTTTTCGGCATCAGGCATCCCATGAGAAGATCGGTTGAAACATGCAATCATATGAAATTGCGCAAGTACATGATTGTATCAGAAGCGGAGGATATTAGTACGAGAATTGAAGAGACTATGTAAGGCAGCTTTTGATGACTGCCGGGTTTTAGTGTGTGCTCAGCACAATTGATGAGAAGAAACGAATCGAACCAAGCTTGATTTCCGCCAAATGTTTTTACTCATCGTTTTTTTACATGGTCCCTCGCTAATGCAATTCTACAAAGGGCTTGCAAATTCTCTACCGGTGTTCTGCACATTTATGGATTATTGCGCACGATTCAACTCGAGGAAATCCTTGCATTCGACAGCAACACTGACATTTGAGGATTGACTCAGTGAAGTTAAATCGATAAAGTACCTTTGAGGGGTGAAAGGAAAAGAAGGCACGTCTGAAATGAGAATGTGTGGTCAAAATGTGGTATTGTTGCTCACACAAGTGGCTCTGCCGTAGCCAAGCATACTCGCAGGTCTATATGCAATTTGAGCCTAGCACGCATAAAAAAAAATTTTACTCACCTATTTCACATCGCTTCAGCAACGTAACCGATCTTGTTTTCTCACTCTAAGAAAAAAAAGATACCTTCACTGATGAGCAAAACACCAATTCCCGAAGAGTTTGATGACACCAGAATCCTAGGCTATGACCCATTAATTCCCCCTGCCTTACTTCAAAATGAAGTCAGTGCCAAGAAGAATTCGTTGGAAGTTGTGATCAGAGCCAGAATTGATTCCGCGCAGATCATAGCCGGCGCCGATGACAGATGTTTGGTTGTCGTGGGTCCATGCTCGATTCATGACCCCGAAGCTGCGATGGAGTACGCTAGACGTCTTAAGGAGCTCTCTCAGGAATTGGAGAACGATTTGGTGATAATCATGAGAGCTTACTTGGAGAAGCCCAGAACCACAGTCGGATGGAAGGGTCTCATCAATGACCCAAATGTCGACAACACATTTGATATCAACAAGGGTTTAAGGGTGTCAAGACAATTATATGCTGACTTGACGGGAGAGGTCGGAGTCCCAATCGGGTCTGAGATGTTGGATACCATCTCTCCTCAATACTTTTCTGACTTTTTAAGTTTCGGAGCCATCGGAGCCAGAACTACTGAATCTCAATTGCACAGAGAATTGGCATCTGGTTTATCCTTTCCCATCGGATTTAAAAACGGTACTGATGGTAACATTGGTGTTGCATTGGATGCAGTTCAAGCTTCCTCCAAGGGACATCACTTCATGGGAGTGACCAAAAATGGATTGGCAGCCATCACAACAACAAAAGGAAATGATAACTGTTTTATCATATTGAGAGGCGGCAAGAAATTGACGAACTACGATGCCCAGTCAGTCAAAAACGCGAAGGAGAGCATTGCGAAGAGTTCTGACCCAAGCATCAAGCTAATGGTCGATTGCTCTCATGATAACTCTGAGAAAGACTACAGGAATCAGCCGAAGGTTTTGGATGCAGTTATTAAACGGGTTTCTTAGGGAGAAAACACAATCATAGGTGTTATGATAGAATCACATATCAACGAAAAAACAGAGCATGCCCAAACAGGGTTCCGGTAAGGAAAGCTTGAAGTACGGCGTTTCAATCACTGATGGATGTGTCTCATGGGAAACGACGGTGGAAATGTTGAGAAAACTCGCTGGAGCTGTTCAGGAAAGAAGAGTAAGGAATCAGTCCTAAGGTATGTCACTCTATGAAATGTTTTAGCATCATGTTCACATCTGAGATAAATCAATCGCTTTCATTTGCGAGGTCAATCTTTAAGTTGAGCTGTAGCCATTGGTCGCTTGTGTTTTGTCAACCCGAGCCCGCGCTTGTAGACTGTCACTGTAATTGTAAAGCGCGAAGTAAAACATAACGTACGCCGTGACGAATAGAAGCGCGAGCTTTGGGTCTTTTCCTAAGCGGCCAAATATCTGCCACTATCTACTCTGTTTTCATGATGACAATTTTGCTTTCGAATTTTAGCAGGAGTCACTTTTTCGCGCGCGATCCACGAGCTTAAATGTTGCAGAATAGGCCTTGGGCGTCGAGTATCACGTGACCATACTGTCTTTAAGTGATCCTCGATGTCGTGCTGGTTACCAAGATCCTTTTCCTTGTACAACTGACTAGGAGCTACAAGGGTGGCTTGCTAAGTCCTAATGAGGTTGAAAC
>JAKTYQ010000352.1:0-11325 GCA_030674525.1 Metschnikowia chrysoperlae
GGCCCAGTAAGGCTGCTGATCAAGCTAGGGATCCACTCTAATAACGGCGCCAACTTCGCCGCAGGGTTCTCACCAAGTGCTGCATGATGTAGGTGTTTCTGGAAAAACGCTGAACGAAATACGGTATCCACAACGTTGGTGTAGTGAATATCCGGGACCAAAGCCCACATTTGAGGCCCGAAACGGTCCAAAAAGAGGCGAAACACCAGGAGAAGAATTGGGAATTGGCGGTCGAAGCAAGATAACAAGTTGTTGAAAAACACGCGCATGAGAGGTACGAGCTGGATCTGTGTATGGGCACTCCATGAGTCCAACTCATCAGTACCGAGCAACTTAGCGAAATCTTGGGACTTACTCACCATGAACACGAATTGGATCATCTGCCAGAACCGCACACTGAAGTCCTGATTGAAATAGCGCGCGTTTTGCAAACGGAAGGAGTGATGCTTGATCTCGTCAATCACTTGCGGGTCCAATGTGACGATTGAACCTCTGAGAGCCTTGAAATGCAGCTGCGCAAACAGCTGCTCGGCCGTGTTACCCTCGATATAATAAAAGATGGTCAGCGGCAAAAGATGGTCCAGCTGCAAGAACTCTGCGGCCTCCGAGGACGTGATGAGCGAGGCCACGGCGGCGCGGAAATTGGGCTTGGTCCTTAGTAACGTCACATTTGATAGACACTCATATAGCGTCAGGCGCACGGCGTCTAGCAGCGGCAGCAGACGCGCGTGGCCCGCCCCCAGCACCAAGGGCTCGAGTCGAAGATAGACCCATTCGTTGACCACGTCCAAAAACGAAAGAATCTGGGCCACGGAGATCTGTCGTGCCAGCACAAAGCGCAGGCGCATTTGGGCCAAGTTAGTATAGAAGCCGCGTACGCAGCGGAAGCAAGACAGCAAGCTGCGAGCCAACCGGGCCTCCACCACCTGGCGCTGAGGACTTGTGGTTCCTGGAAACAGAAACATAATGATGATCTGGCCCGCTATCAGCGCAAGTGGTTCCAGACAAAAAAGATGAACTTCGTCCTTCAACGCGTCCAGCGAGAGCAAACGCATGCACCGGCCAAATATCGCCAGCTGGAGCTGTGAGTTCATGGGCTCGGCGTGACTCAGGACAATATCCCGTGCCAACGTCTGCCAAGACTCGGGCACGTGCATATTTCCCGTGTTCTTTTTACAGTGAGCAGAAGTTTAAGGGGTAGAAGTCAGCACGGCGTTACGAGTGAGAGGTATACTTGCGGTGTCTAGGAGAGAACGTGGTGGGTATCGTTATAGGACTTGATTTGAGAAAAAAAATCTGTTTTGGTGCTCTGCGCGCCGCGCCAGCAATGGTGCAGAATGGCTGCGCACTTCATCAAGATATGTTATTACGTGTAATCCTACACTTGGGCCGGAGAAGGGGTGGTTTATGGACGAAGGGGCCGGTGATAAAACGGGCGGATTTGCAGCACGTTTTGACATGTAGGCACCGGCTTCCAAAAATTTGCCGTTACTGCTGCGTGGCTTCGGCAGAGACAATTGAGAATATGCCGAAGCATGCTTCGCGTGGTCCCCAGACGCGTGTTTGATTGATGGAATTGCTGAATTGACCGTAATTGTTGCGAAAAATGAGGAGGGGATTGGAACGAGCCGTCTCTGCTGATTGGGCGGCTATTTTGGTAAGAAGTGTGTTGGAAACAATCGCCACTTGTATTCCACAAGCTGTTGTCACGTGTCCCATGTATCAATGGGCAAGAGAACCGTCGGGATGAACAAATGTATATATATTTTTTCAACTCTGGGTTCAACAGTTATATTCTTTTATATTTTAATACAAAATCTGCAAAATGCTCGATGCAACATGTATTTTGATCATTCTCACACCTTTGTCTCATTACTTCGCTATCGTAAGGCTTGCCAAGCCAGAACTGAACCTTGAGTTGGACACGAACTGATTCTTTCGCTTTAAATACACCGCCTGAACTTTAGGAATTTTGCAAGCATGAAAATTACTTCCAATAGCCTTTTTACGAAATTTCTGTTCGGCTTGTTATGATAGCTTTGTCATCGTCTGACACCCCTTATTGGACGATTTGAACGACAGAATTTGAATTTAGGAAGAAATCATGCTATACGTTGATAAAACACATCTCGACGCCTCGAAAGTAGAGTTCAAGGCTAGTAATAATATGAAAAATGATGACAAATTAGTCATGACAGAAGAAACAGTGTTAGGTGACTCGAGCTACAATTATGATTATGGTCACCTGGGCAATTCCACCCTTGACCAAAGAGATCGCCCAGAGAGGTCCATTCGCAGAAAACCAGACGGATAATTCCATCAAAGCAAGTAAGATTCGTTTCCTTTGATGTCATCCGTACTCTTCCTCACATATGCATGAAATGTCATTAGTCTGAACTATGTTTGTTTCCTTCTCTTATGATCACACTAAAGACGATTTCCTCAAAGTCGATAGTATACCAACAGCTCATTTTGAAGACTGATTTTGCGATGATCCTCCCATCATTTATGTTCTGGACGGAACTTGTCAAGTTTGTGACGCATCACATCGCCTTCCTTATCGCTGATGTTGTGACATGTGTTCTGGGCCTCCCTTCAATCTGGAGTAACGATGCAAAGTTTCTGATTGTGACACGCTGAAAGCCCATTTTCCCATATCACATAAGCACCAAGTCTATATCAAGCCTGTTGGCCGCAGTGATCCAGTCCTCGCCCGTATCCCAACACCGGTTCATGATCACCAAGCTCTTTGCTGCGTTCATGTTCTCTTGACGCGCCAAGCCCCGAAAGCGCTCACAAAAAAACGCCTTTTTCTCGTCGTTCAAGTTGTCACAGCCTGCACAGAATAAGCCGAAGACTGTACATATCTGAGCCGGACTGCCGGGCTCAATGTAGTATTCAAATATCTCCGTCATTTCGATGATGAGATCCTGCACCAACATCGACAGGCGGGGCAACAAAAGCACGCGGCGATAGAGGTTGAGGAGGCCCGTATCGTAGTAAAGTTTATTCGTACTGCGCAAAATATTGTCTTTCGTCATCAAGTCCTTACTTCTCCCATGAGAGAATTTTCCGTTCTTCTCGATCATCTCGTCAAACATCATCAGCCGCTTGGCCTCGCCAGCCTCGTAGCTGCGGTAGAACTTATCTTTGAGCTCTAATGCAGCAGTAGTGATATATAGCGGGAGACACGACGGATCACTTTCGGGCATCGCCATATACTTTTCCACCTCATCTATAAGCAACGAGATATTCACAAAGTGAGGGAGCAATTCCGGGTCAAAGCCAAGCAAAAAGTCGATATCTCTGCCCGAAGTGTCCAAATGTGAAATTGTCTCCACGGGTGTGTAAGAGTCGTGGTTCCTGTACGCTCGGAGGTACTTCCCCCGATCACGAGTGGAGGAAAGGGCCCCTATGACGTCAACGTACATGAACCAGCGCAGGAGGAAGTATGCAATGTCGCTCTCATTTCGGTTGGAAAGTGACGATGTTGAAGACAGGCTGCGTGTATCGCCATTGAGTGTAATCGGAGAGTTTCCTGATGAACGCAGCTTGCGTGTTCGCGCTGACATGATCTGGCTGGCACCAGTATTGTGTGCACGATGTTTGTTGAAATCGTTCGAGTGGCACACTTCGTAGCAGGAAAGAAGCAAGCTCGTGGCGAAAGTTCCGTCCGACGTCTGTTCTGACTCGTCTTGGAGTTGTTTCAAAAGCTCGTCACATGAGCGGCCCAAGAGCTGGTCGATGATCTTCAGGTGTCTGCCGACAGAGCCCTCCAAGTCATCACGCGCGCGAGCCGCAAACGCCAATATCGTGGTGAGAAGACCAGGGTAGTGCATGGCCATCTGCGGCAAGATTTTCTTGAATGGGTTATCCTTATAGAGGTACGGTGCAGGAACAAGGTTTTCCGCTGGCACATTGATCCAGAAATGCAAGAGTTGCCTGTAGTAGGGCACTTTGAGTAGTATTTCCGGGAGCGGTACGATCAGCGGCGGAATCAGGTGTTGTGTGAGTGCCAGCTGCCACAATTCGTTTCTCTTTCGAATGAGCAGCCCACTTTTGTGCGGCGAGTTGTCGAGCACGCTCGCGAGTTCGAGTTCCAAGTCTTCTGCATCGAGCGAGTCTTTGCGAGGTGGGCTCGGACCAAGAAACGCGTGGAAAAAGGGCAGTTGCTGCTCGGAGGGAAACGCCCGTTCGATGCGCGCCAAGTCCGCCGAAAAGCTGTCAGAGAAGTCGATATTCTGCCCCGAAAAGACATTTTCCGAGCGAGGCGTGTCGATGTTAGGCGCAGCTTGAGGCGTGGCAAAAAAGTCGGGCGTGGTGACCTCTGCAGGGTCCAAATGTGTAATGGTTGGATCTGCATAACGCAAAAGGTCCGGTCCAGGAGCCATATCCACACAAGATGCCTCTGGGTTTTGCTTTTGGTTGTCCGGCTCGCTTTTTATAGACCTAAAATCACTAAGAGTGTTTGAATGAACCAGTATATACCCTATTCCGCTCGCTGTGGCCCAGTTTTCGTGCTGTGTAGTGGCAGAGAGAGCCCGAGGATCCAACTCCGGGCCCTTTTCTGAGCCCTGGCTAGTCAGAGACACGTGGGCATTTATAGTCCGCAATCTAGACGTAGGATTTGTGCTCTTGGCTGCGTCCATCGGCGTGGCCAGGGGCGTACTAGGACCAAAATCGTTAGACACGAATTCCATCATGCTGCCAACAGATGTAGACATCGACAGCAGACCGCGTGACATCAACAGGGCATTAAAGCCCGCACGAGCGAGGCCATTGCCGTTTCGGGCCAGATTAGCTTGCTTTTGCGTGTTTTTGTATGGCCTCCCGCCCCACGTGAGCTTGAGTGAGTAATCGCATTTTTCACCAGCCTTGACACACGTGGTACACGCCGGTTTTTCCTCGGAGCACTTTACTTTGAGTCTCTTGCAGCGGTGGCAGCCGAGGCGAGACCGTGTGATTTTCTTTTTCTCCACAGACAGCATGAGGGGATGTGGGGTGTGAGTTGCAGATGTGGTCTGATATGGCACATCCGAAGCACAGAAAAAACGAGCGAAAAGGTTATCTTTTTATGAGCGGGCCCGTTTAAATGTACCAGCGAGAGATATTTGAAACAGGTGCTTATTGTTCTCGCTAAGAAAAGATTTAGCGATTGTCTTGTCTGTGTGTTTCTTTTTCTATACTCGTGTCTATTTTTTCACAATAGATAACGTAATGGGCTTGGCTGGTCCCCCGCGATTCCGCTAGCGGATTTTGCCCATGCGCGCCTAAGCGAGCCGTTTCCGTCTGTGGCGGCGAGATCTCAAAGATAATAGGTTTGTTTCTTGATCTGTTTAAATGACTTTACCATTTCTTTTTCTGTCTATGAGAGTCACGCAGGATTCGAAAAAGAGTTTCCTTTCACGCAGACAGATGCTCATCAGATCGGTGCCGGAGATATACCGAGGTCATACGTATACTGTGAAACCAGAACAACGGCGGCTCACGCGCTTGGCGGTGCCGCACGACCTGCCTAATTGAGACAATGGAAAGTTGTCGTGCAAACAGTTTCACGGAACGGTAAGCGGCCAACAACAAGGGCTAAAATAACACGCGCGTGTTAGGTCTCGCTCTAGTTTTAAGTAACCATGGATCTGGAGGTTTATTGTCGTGATTCCGTTGTTGAGTATCATATGCGACACGGTTATCGCTCGTCGCGGTTTCGGTTCTGCATTCATGTCCCAGGCCAACCGACTAGTCAAAGAAGTTGCACTTAACACATCATGCTTCATTAGTTTTTCTGTGAATTTCACAAGCTGGTCTTGACAAACACCCGATTTTGAGGCGAAAAGAATGCTAGACATGCAGTCCCCTGTCACTGGCGCGAAGATGGCGCCAATATAATGCTAAACCCAGCCCTTTCACACCCAGTACCTTTTGCACTAAAATTCCTTGTTCACTGGTTTCGCACGGTCTAGAAGACCTCCTTCCTTCTTTTCCGTGTTCCTCTCAGTATACTTTTTCCCGAATAGAATTCGCAACACTTTCTCATAGAGCCTGAAAAGGTATCCTGCCGCCACTAGAAGACCCGAGAGAATCGTGGCGAGTTTTGCCACAAAAGCGATAAACAGAATCCTCTTTTCTCTAATGGTGAGCTTGATCGGCTCAAAAGAGTAAGCGAAGTAAAGACCGGGCGGCTGCATGTCCTCTGGCTTCAGCTCATGATGAATTTCCGTGAGCGAGTATTGATAGGTGTCGACCAAGATGCCCAACTTCTCGTACGCAGTGGGCACGACCTTTGCGAAATACTTGTACTGCTGCAAGTTGCCCTCGGTTGTTTTGGCGGTGAAGTCAAGCGGGTTGTTGATGAATGGGTAGAAGTCACCATACGAATACTCGTAGATCACGTGCGAAAAGTTATACAGGCTGGTCTGCACAAACAGCCGGTCTCGGAAAGTCAGGCCCTTTGCCGTGATGAAGAACTCACCCTTGACGTAGTTCACTGGGATCGTGCCGAAAATGTGGCACGCCGGGGCATCCTCATTTGCACGTGCACCCGCGATGCTATACTCGGCACGTAAAGTCTCTTGCATGATCTCATCCAACTCGGGGGTATCGTGGTCATTGTTTTCGCTGTTCACGGAAAACATCGGCGGCACGTTGAACCCCACACCTTGGAAATTGAGCACCTCTCCGGCCATATATGTATCACTCGTGATGTCCATGACATTAGTCGTGAGAAACTGGCACGGCATCGCCACCACAACGTCAACATTGATGTTGAGTGACAGCCTGATGACCTTATCAACGGCAAATCTGCGGTCCACGTAGCCGCCCAAAAACCCACCAATCTGGACCCATATGATCAAGAGCATGCACAAGACTGTGAGCATAGTAGAAAGACCACCACGCTGAGAGCGCACGGAAGCCTCGGGCGCCACTTTTGGAAACGCGTCAAAGACTTTCACTTGCTTGGAAAACGAATCCATTTGTCTTATTGTGTGCTTGAAAAGTGTGCCGTAGGATTTGGTATGGTGCACGTGCCACGTTGAGCGAGCGTGTAGGATGAGTGACCACATGCAGGACAGACTGGAGCACTTCAAGAATACAGTTCAGCAAAAGGTCTACCAACTGCCAAATTATCCATATGTAGTATATTCCAGTAGCTCTATCCAGTCATGGTCCCTGTTTATTTCGTCTGCTAATCATTGCGCAGCAGTCATGTTATCGTCTTTGAGCCTGCAGTCACAGTGTTTGAGTCCGCGAACAATTATCTATCAGCCGGTTTTGCGCCTTGCTTCATAATAATTACTCGAGCTTGTAAACATTGTAGGGACGGGCATACCGGTAGCATGTGCGGTATAACCGGCGTCTTCTAAACTCTTGAGTCGTGTCCTGATCAACAGGCACCTTGTCACAAATCCATCCATCCGTCTCGCCATCAGGTATGCTCAAGTGCGTTAGATCCACCTTTCTAATAGATAGAAACTCTTGAGGGTTGGTGTCAATTCGCCAGATATTAGCAAGGCCAAAGTCGAATTTCCATTCCTTCGGAGGCAGTACCTTCGTTAGGTGATCTACTCCATGCGGCAACTTCCCCGCTAGTCTCACGCTGTCCTTGAAGTCAAAAAGCCGTTTAGAATAGGCGTGAAATTTCCATTCCTGCTTGAACACGTCTCTCGTCTGTAGCTCGTATATCTCGACAATTCTAACCTCTGGCTGGTCATCGACAATGATGTCTTGTCGATCAAAGTTCTCAAATATAGACCCTGACTTCTTCGCCGGCGTTATTCCCCGCGAGACGGGTGTCTTTCTGTGCGCATTGTTATGACCTTTCTGGAGCTCAACAATGTATTTCTTACTGTTCGGGTGACAAAGAAGCACCGCTGCCCATCCAGATTGAATGAAGATCAATCGCCACGGGATGTAACGCCCAAAGAAAAGTACCACAAAAGTGATGACAATGATGACATAGAACACAAACGTGGTGAGCCTCTCGTCCTTGAAGTTTGTGAGTTCGTTGACAAGCTTTTCCCCTGTTTTTATGGACTCCAAGACATCGCCGGTCAAGTTCTGCAAATCACGCATATTTATTAGCAACGACACTTGTGACTTTACAAACCGCCGTTTGTCCTTTTTGTCTATCTTGTCAGGAATGTCAATCGAGTCTTTGTTCAACTTCGGCTTGTCGTCTGTACTTTCGGGTACGCCGGCGGATCCTGAGGATGTGGATTCGCCTGAGTGAGTCAGCGCATACTCCTCCGGAAACTGCGGCCTTTCCTCCAAGATGTCTGTCAAGACACTACGGTCATTTGACTCGTTGAGGTATTCTAGAAGTGTTTGACCCCGTTTTCTAACAGGTATCAACTCCGGTTTGTCCATGGGGTGCCTGTGTAAATAAGCTGGGAGAATAAGGCCGAAAATGAGAAAAAGCAATGGAAACGTCAACACCAAGTGTGGCCACATGCAGAGGCACGTGTAAGCCACCAACACACAGAGAGTCTTTGTTGGTTTGCGCCACGTGAAGATATGGACAATGCCGTACTGAAACTTGAAGAATGCGCCCATTTTCCAGCTGAGCTCCTTCAAGTTCTTCACGAAAACGCGGATGGACAAGGGCGGTTTCCTGGTCCGCGAGGGATCACTCATCCGCGCCTGAAGATCCGTTGCCTCCTGTGACTCGGGTAATGTGCTTCTCACCAAGATGTCCATGAATCTGTCCATGAAGTGTGCTTGGTCTCCACGCATTTCCTCTGCAGACAGAGGCACTTTGCCAATGATTTCAGCCTCTGCTTCCAGATACTCCAATTCAGCGGAGGACAGATTGCTCTTTCCTTCCATTTTATCGAGTCCCATACTGAGCATAGCAGCCGCCGTGCCTGCCGCTAGACCCCTATTAGAGTCGTACCCCCGCAGCTCAGCAATGTTGGTGGTGTAATCGAACAAGTGTGACACGAAGCGAGCTTTGCTCGATCTCCTTTCATGCTGACCTGATTCCGACATGACTCAAAAGGGCTAGAGTTGCTAAAAATGGCCCACTTTTGTTTTGATTGCTGCTAGCTAAATCCACTTATAGTGAGCAGTGATCGTATGTGGGGAACCTGATTTGATGGTGTGCATAAAGCCGGTGCGCACGTGTCTCCTGCATGAGAGAGTTCGCAACCGAGTCACGTGACTCAGACAACATTGGTGAGACCCGGATCGCCAGCCTAGGCAAACGCCTTGAGAAAAGGCGATTCTAATAAGTCAGTCGCCTTTGGGCGTGCCGATGGACTCCACTGGAAAATCAGGCCCATGAAGCGAGAAAAATTCGTCTGATCTGCTTTGTCCTCGCCTGACCCGTGCAATCTCAAAGACACGTCTAGCGACCGCGCGCTTATCCTGACATTTCGTTTGAATGGGCTCAGGGTCGGCAACTGAAGATGGTCTTTTGGTTCCATGGCCTGAAGCTGCATATTCAAAAACTGTAGATTGATTTTGCCGTCCAAATTGAACAATGTGTAGAGTAACGTTTTCTTCAATTTCTTCTCGTCAACGTGGATTGAAGGTTTGTTCGCATACACGGACGGATCTGAGACTAGCGGATCATTCAATTTGCGGTGCGTGTCCGCTTTCACAAACCTTATCAAACGCTTTCTTTCTGCGAGAACAAACGAACTGGGCGGGGCGCCAAACATCTCTATGATTAGTGCGATTTGCTCTAGCTCGTTTTTCCCAGGCAAAAGCGGCGATCCTGTGAATAGTTCTGCGAGGACGCACCCGAAAGACCAGATATCGATTTCATGGCTGTATTTCGAGCCCAAAATCACCTCAGGAGCGCGATAGAACCGAGACTGAATGTACGAGAACGACGTTTCGGATTCAAAGCAGGAAGAACCGAAGTCGATAAGTTTCACATCAAACCCCAGTACATCCGCATCACCAGGGTTGTAATTCAGCGGAAGTCGAATCATGATATTCTCGGGCTTTATATCACAATGAATGACATTTTGGTCATGCACAAATTGTAAGCCCTTTAGGATTTTGTATGCAAAGTTTTTCACCAAGCTCAAAGAGACGCCTCGAAAGTGGCCCAGTTCGAGAAACGTGTATAGGTTCAATGAGAGCATCTCGCTCACGATACACATGTGACCTCGGAAATGGAAATGATCACAGTAGTTCATGATGAAGCTGTTGATTTTCCCGTGCAGTGCCGCCATGAGATGTTTGAGCATTTTGATCTCACTCACAGCTTGTAACGACCAGTCAAGCTCGTTCTTGATCAATTTGATTGCAACATTTCGCCGCTGGCCACGCGCAGAGTACTTGTGGTCCTTACAATGAACAACATTGCCAAAAGATCCGGTGCCTAGCACACGTACTATTTCGTACCGGTATTCAATATGGTCCAGCAGTCGAACAATGTAATTCCCCTCGTTGTCGTCGAACCCGTAATTGTTTTTGAAGCTGCTCACATTGATGTCTGGGGTGTAATCTTTCCATGTTTGCGGCACATAGTAGATATTGGAGTTTCGCATAAGCTCACCGCGCTCATACACTGTCAAATGCTTACCCTCTTGACTATTTATTAAGTCGGCTGCAGGGATAGATTCCTGTGCAGTAAGCTGGGGATCAAGGGCGTTTGATTCCGTAAAAAATGCAGGATCGGCTTGGTAGATCATGAGGTACATTTCGGCTATAGTTGTGGGCTTTTCACGCGGCTGAGGCAGAGCTGATTTGGCCGCGCTAGGTGTACGTTTAGGAACAAATTTTTCTTGTAAACCAGAACTCGGCCTGCTCGGCTTTTTTGACTTCTGCGAACTCTGATAGAGCCTCGTGTACACATCTTCCTGAGATCGGGGAGTGTGGCCAGCAGAAACGTTTCTGGAGGGCGAGTAACTGGTGAAAATCGTGGGTTTATCGGAAAAGGGTACATCAGCCGCCAAAGCGGGTTCAATTCCTACTTCCAGTGTGTTTGTGGATCTCGACGGCTGTCTCTTTTTCGACGCTAGCACCGCATAATGGTAATTTCTCCGCGTATGTATTTCTGAGTGCGACAGCGAGCGAACTTGCGGCAAAGTACGGTCGTGAACGGCGACTGACGACTGCTTTTTGCGTGAGGAAGAGGTTTCTTTCATGAATGACGCATTTTGCGTGTCATTGAGCCGCGTGTGTTTGTCTCCGTGGCGATTCTCGTCGACATTTCTATCCTCTTTGCCCTGGACCAGATGTAAGTTGCGCTTATGCGAGCCCAGCAGCGTGATGTGCAGTTTTTGATAAGAGCAAGAACGCGTCTCGGCACGGGCTGCAGTAGATAGTCGAGGCGCCTTTGAAGGCGTCGTAGTTGTGGTATTTTTAAGCAGA
>JAKTYQ010000353.1:0-11378 GCA_030674525.1 Metschnikowia chrysoperlae
GATGTCTGGGGTTTGGGAGCCACGCTCCTCTCAGGCACAAATGTCTCGCGATTGTGTCCCTTATATATAGTACCAATACATGACTAAAGGAAAAAAAAAAAAACCGGTTCACGAGATATTGCACATGGAAGGAGAATTTTGGGTACTCAGTTGTTTCGTTGGGTGCGCTCCCGAGGGCTGCTTTTTCTCGAAGGTGCGTCTTTCGTGCCCCATCTATACAGCAAGCCTATCCAGTAGTACTTGAACGTTTAAGATGGAGATATGACGATCTTCGATCAAACTTGTATTCAGAGATATCTAGACTGCCTCGAATTAAAAATAATGAGAGGAGCGCTATTTGACGGAGTGGGCACGAGAATTCGTGAGTCTTTTACATTGTTAACGTCCCCGGAAGACCGTGCAAAGGCCAAGTCAGAAGGGCTTGATCAGCGAGGATTGACCCAAATGCTTTCCGTCCCCTGGGCACCATGATTGGCCGGCGTTGCGACTGTCTGTCTCTTTAGTGGCATCACAACGCATGATTTCACATGAAAACCCATGGAAAAAGGTCCCTGAGTCCAACACCAAATGGCTGCTGAAGCTTGACAGACTTGTTTTCACCACCTCTGATAAAACCGACTGCACTCGAATATGATACCTTGCAGAATGTTTTGATGGCATCACCTGGATTTGAAGTAGCCACACTACAAGTCCACCGACGTGTTTAGACATCACGCCTGACCCGGATTTCTAGTCTTTAGCGGCTGCATGATATGCGTCCGAAGAAGCGATTGAGTCAAATTCATCCGCATATGAACTGATCCTATAATAAAGTGTCTCTTGAGATAAGAGGCCTTGACTGAGGCCCCGCAGTTCCAGTGAAATGAACAAATACAATCTTTTCTCTCAACAAGGTACAACTTACATTCAATACAGTGGATAAAGCACCCACTCGATTGATAAAACGACTTTGAAAAGCACTTTATGGTTCCAGAAGGCTACTCCATAAGCACATCAAATTGTATCTGTGACTATCTCACTTTCCACCCATGCATGATTCTGAGGCAAAAAAACAATGGGTGACTACAAATCTCAGGTTAAAATCCGTTTGTTTCTGATCCCTCGTTCTGCTGAGTCAAAGCCTCCGAGAGTTCACGTATTGACATCTCGGCTCTTTGAAGCTGGAACTCGTACATCAGTCTCATTCCAAAAGGTAGTGAAACAATATCCTCTTGCCGTTGTTTTAATTCGCCCAATACGAGCATCTTCAGTCTCACTTTTTCTTCGTAGTTCACATCCTTTATATCAGGCCGGCCTTGGGAGTCTCTCAAAGCCAAAAGAACAATGCTCAAATCATAAACGGACCACACAATTTGATGGCCCTGGATGCTTGCAGATTTGTAATACTTCAAAGCATCGATTGCAGTGCTCATGGAGCAAAACAACTCAATTGTGAACGTGACTTGTTTCGCAACTTTAGGACTAATGCGTCTGACGATGGATGCCAAGTCAATGATACTCGATAGTTCCTTGGCAAGCATAAACCCATCAGATTCAAAACTGTGAACATCAAATCCATTTGCAAACAGGATATACAGTTTCAAACGTAGAAAATATTGCTCAATTGTGCGTTGGACATCACTGATGCTTTCTGGATTGGGTTTAGTCGGTTTGAGACATAGTAGCTCCTCAAAAGTTGCATTTTTGTTATTGGGAGCCCCAAAACAATCGATCAGTCCGCCCGAAAATTCATTTGGCGGGATGATTCGTATGGGACTTTTTGTGTCTGCCAGGACTATGATCAAGGCTAATATAGTTGCACATGCCCACATCAGGTTTTAAAGTAGCTTTCTCAGCATAATAAGAATCGACAAAAAGCAAGATCATTGCGAGAGGATATAAGTCCTTCAAGACGTTTTGAGTATAAATTGAAGGTGAGATTCAGTTCCAGTCTGAAATTTCTGAGCAATACCAGTCACGGCTCTAATTGATTTCAAGGGCTCTGCATGTGCATTCTGAATCCTCTTTTCTAAAACAGATCGGTGGGCACTGGTATTGGCTACAACTGGGATTTTATTTTTTTCAGCTTATTTTCGTTTTCATACCATTAATCAGATGGACCGTGCAAAAAAACACTTACTAGTTGCAAATGGTTGCTCGTCAAAGCATCAGAGTATACGCAACGACCTAAAACGCCAAGCCAAACTGGGTTGGTGCTTATTACAGCACGCAAATTGCAGTTTGAGAATTCTGAACCGCCTTTTATTGATTCATTTCCATGAAACTGATCAGTTACGTGCTGGTGGCCCCAATTCGTGGTATTGTGTATGGCCCCGCTCACGCGTGATTTCTTTGCTTGAAAGTAAAGACACCGAACATTTTCATCAATTTTGGAATTCCAAACCAAGACAATTATTCCTTAAATTTGTGCATGCACGGCACTCAAGCTTCATGGGATATTCAAATTCTTGAACGAGCCAGAAGTCCACTCAGTAGAATGAATCAGATCTATCAAAAAGGAGCAACATCTTCAGAATGAAACACGTAGAAATGTCCAAACCTCACCATTTCAAATTATCAATTTAATCTCTTCATCTCGCGATTAACACTACTGCAGTTTCTGGTACGATGCCACGAGATGCAATCATGGTAAATCTCAGGAAAAGAAACATGCACGGACATATTGGTCCGAGGAACGCGATTCATCTTGAAAAGAAAATCAACAAACTCACAGATACTTTTGTAGCTGAAATTGGCTTCTCAACCAAGTCTGTTCCGCAATGAAATATGTGATGTATGACATATGCGACCAGTCACTCCAAAATTTCCGGCTTGACGGTTTCATTGCGTACCCTATCAAGGCCAACTATCACGGGAAAAATAAGTCGAGAACTCACAGATATCCGAGCTGAGGCTCAAAAAGCCTTATTTTTATCAAAACTCATTTCCTAGCACGGTATGCTGACACTTCTACACTTCCCCCGATCTAAAATCGGAATCCTGGGTTCTCTTGCATCGTACATTATTGAAACAAAGCAAACCTAACGGACGTTTCGGAGCCCATTTTAGCTCAGCCCCAAAACACGGCTTTTTTGATAAACTTTTGAGTTTAGTGGAAAATCCGCGTCGTTTATCGAAGTGCTTTACTGGAGCACAAACTAATGTAAACATGACGCTCACTTACAAACTTTCCATGCGACGAATCCAGAACCCAAGAAGTAAACACTCTGGAGTCAATCATGGTGATACCCAAAATGTATTCATCGATATTGCCGAAAGCTTGATCACCAAAAGTCGTCCAAGGTTCTCTCGCCTCTTTCCGGAAACCGAATCTCTAACACAACTGCCTGACTCTCCATGGCTAGCCCAATGTATCACTAACAGCACTGTACACGAGTAAGTAATGGGTAGTTTTCCATCCCCCTTCAGCCTTTGAGAGTCCGATACTCTTTGGCCTTCTCATCTGCCAGGTCTACACTAGAAAGTATTCTGGTCAGATCAATGATCTCTGTACATCTCCGAATACTTTTGTTGTGATCACATCGAGCCGGCTGGAATCCGAAAATTGCTCAAACGACTCTTTTATTGCATGCAAGTTGCGTATGTGAGCAGAAACATCATCTGCGTAGCCCTCTCTCTGCGTATCCGGTATACCATGTTTCGTAACGCCAGAAGCTGCACGTTAACTCAGTCATATTGAGCTGACGCGTGCTTCCGATTCTTTTCCAGTGTACTTGTCGAGTCACGCATCACTTGTAGCATGTGACTCGCAAAGCCTAACCGGTGTGAACGATGCTTGCATAAAGGCTTCTGTCCAACCACTGTGTCCAAGCTATTGATCTTCAAAGAGTGTGCCGTTTCTGGTAACCTGAACCCATCTTTGTCAAATTATCTTGCGTTTTTCTCCAAGTAAAACGATAGCCAGTTTAAACGTAATTCTACTTCTGCAATCATGCAAGAAGTGTCTGCTGTGGCGATATGTCCTGCAAGGGAAGTAGCAATCAACGCAAAAAAGAATATGCTTACATGGGTACTTTATTTCAAGTCCGGATTTGGAAGTCTGCGGCTGTGAGAGGATGAAACATCGATTGAGTGATATTTTGTTGGTAATAACTTTTGTTTTATGTGTTAAACTGGCTCGGTTTCAGTTCGTTTCAGCCAAGAGTGCCTGGCTTAGGAGACAATCGTTTCCATGTCGTTTTTCTTGTTATTTGAGGCATTTTACTCAGTTACTCAACATAAAACAACATACTTTATTTCAGATTTATTATACCGACATCATGTTTCACCTTTGATGCAGAGGTAGCAAATAATACCTAACAGCGCCCTGTTCCAGTTGGTCAAAGCAAACAGTTTCTGAGACTATTCTTGATCGGGTTCATGTCCCGCTCATAGGTCATAAGAAAAAATAGTACTCCTCACGTTCTGATCTCAGGTGCCTTCATGTGTCAAGCCCATGGACAAGAACTCAAGCATGTCAGCAATATGGGATGATTGCTTGTGAAACATCACACGTAGGCCATAAGGCACAAAGGAAAGAGATTTGAAGCGGGTTTCCAAGACACTGAGCTCTCCTTTATGAAGAAATACCTTCTTCGGAAATCCATCCATCATCATATCCGGTGCACCGCCTGTGTCAAACAATCTTAAAAGGCGCACGTGAAGATCTATTGAAGACCATAGAAGGCTGTGGCCTGCGGTCCGCACACACTCGTAAGATTTGAGTGGCTCTATGGATTCGCTCATTATTTGAAACATAAACCTAGCCATTGAGATTTGCTTGTTCAATTCAGTGTTTGCTGGTTCTATCTTGGCATGAAGGGTCTTGATTTCGGATATCTCGCCTGCCAACAAATAGCCTTGCGTTTCAAAACCACGCACGTCAAATAAATCATCACGTATGTAAGATTTAAGGGTATTCGAGAACTTGTGTATTCGGTTTCTCAAATTGTGTTGTATTCGTTTTTGGTTACATTCATCCTCTGAGCTTCTCAGAAGGCTCATCTCTTCGTATGTATCCAAGTCACCTGAGAGCTGGTCAGCGTTCAAAATGGGCCAAGGATGTGTCCTTTTGGTACCACTCGTGGCAAACACACCATCATGCTCTTGCAATAATGAACAATTATTCCCATAGGCCAAGATTACTGTAAAAGATGCTAGCATGAAAGATACCTTGTGAAGTTTCATTGGAAGATGGCTCGGAAAAGAAATATTTAAAGCCACGAGTTGCGGACAACGAGTCATAAACGCCTATAAGTACTGATGTGGGAAAGGGGAGACTTGGACAACTTCAATGTCTTTTCTGACAAGAGTTCCAGTCTATGCTGAAATCGCTCGATTCGCTACTAAACGTTGTGAAGAACGAATTCGACTTTGAGTTGAAATGGCTTCATTTGGCATTCTGTAGCGCCTGTCCACCAGAATAATGTGGACAGAATAATTGTTGCCCTAGATTGAGTGGACTCTCAGCACTCAATTGCAAATTGGACATATTGCGGGAGATACCCTCAGCATTCAAGTTTCTTTTCTCAGTTTCGTCCCGTTTGACTTTTTTATTTTCCTCTTTGTTTGGCTCGATCATCTCTACCTCGATACTCCCCTAGGCGAGTGCCAAAAGCGGGTTTTCCTCTCCGGATATTAAAAAAAAGAATGTTTTATAGCCCGTTTTGCACCATCTTGGCGCGGCATTCACTTGTGTAGCTTTGATTTTGGTTTTTTTTTTTATTTTCCAGCTTCACCGAAAAGCGCTTGCTTTTTCATCTTCGGCACCGCTGCTGTCTTAATTCGATTCTTTCGAAAGACGTTGGGGAGTGAATCCATTATGATTTTTGTTGTGGACATAATGCGACATTTCAAATTTAGATTTCACAAGGTCAAGCCGCATAATTCCATTTCAACAAGTAAGGGGCTACCGGGCTTCCTTGTGTTGAGCTCCATGTGACGAGTAACACGAAAATGAATGCTTAATCAAATTACAAGCCAAATGCAAAAAAATGGAAATAGGAAAGAAATAATAATTGATCACGTCATGTGCATGCAGGCACGTTATTGATTCCGCGTCCAGTATCGTCTTATTGAAAGACCACCCGTGGAATTCAGTTTCTCTACGTGTTTAATGACATCCAAGATCCTTCCTCGTGTCCGGCTTGTGGACGTTCATTCTGCGAAAAAACTTATCACAGGCAACCCCGGAACCGTTCCGGTAGACGCCACATGGTATATGCCCAATTCCCCTCATAATGCGAGGGACCAATTTCGGAACGAGGACCGGATCCAGGCCAGTGTTCTTCGACCTAGACAAGGTATGTGACCCAAATAGTAAGTACCCACACATGCTCCCGCTGCAGGAGATCTTCTCAATTCCGAGATCGGCGAGTTGGGTATATCTCGAGAATCGCCGGTTTTGATATATGATAGATCGGGTATATTCTCCGGGCCGCGGGCAGCATGGACATTCGCC
This sequence comes from Metschnikowia chrysoperlae, assembly GCA_030674525.1. NCBI lineage: Eukaryota > Fungi > Ascomycota > Pichiomycetes > Serinales > Metschnikowiaceae > Metschnikowia > Metschnikowia chrysoperlae. Next base: position 6,440 of record JAKTYQ010000353.1, read on the forward strand.
CTATATGGACATGAAAACGTCTACTTGCTTGACCATTACAAGGCTTACAAAGCAATTGCCGACTGTAGCTTGTCAGAGTCAAGAACGGATCCGAACCCCAGCCCAAAGAGCTATAAAGGTATTGGCGAGTCCGAATTTTTGCAACAGCACAACTCACAAGTGATAGATTTTGAGGAGCTAGAGCAATTGGTCAGATCCAAGGAATTGGCTGATAGGTACTTTGCCTTTGACGCCCGCTCCACCGGCAGATATACCGGCGCAGATCCTGAGCCCAGAAAGGGCCTCTCGTCGGGTCACGTGCCTGGCCTGTTATCGCTCCCATTCTCTAAGGTCTTGGATTCAGACGGCCATTACAAGTCAAGGGAGCAACTCACAGAACTTTCCAAAACAGACTTTGGCATCGACTTGACTGAACCTTTGCAGAAAGAGGGGATAATTGTTATGTGCGGCACGGGTGTCTCGGCAGTCATCTTACAGGTAGCAATCCATAAGGTGGCCCCTGAATTGCCAGTGCGTGTATATGACGGCTCGTGGACTGAGTGGGCGCAGCGGGCGCCAGAGCTAATCGAAAAAGATTAGAATGGTTTTCGATGGTTTTCAGTGCTCTGCTTCGACATAGTGATTGTCCATTTTACTCCTTGCCCAATACTGCCTTGAGTCACAAGTTTCCGGGGGTTAGTATATTCTCGGCGTTCTTCTGTTGCAACAAGAGCAATTGACGTTGGAGAAACTCAAATCGATGGCTCAAGTTTGCTTACAGTGTAGTGCGCGTAATAAGTCTCGCCCTTTTGCAGCTATAAGTGTAGAATGTCGCTGGCGGTAAGCTATAAAGACCTGTGTTGCCATGACTGTTGAGTGTTTGCGATGGCCTGAAGGACTGGGGAAGTGGCGGCTCACATGTTGCCAATAGGAAATAGCCATTCAAGCTTTTTGAAAATCGAGTCAGCTCGAAATACGAGTTCTGACGAGGACAGCTGAAAGTCAAGCTCATTATGAGCTTGTGCTTGATGCGGTATGAAGATGCAGATATATAGTACAGGTAAGTGATGGAGTGGTGATAGTCGCAACAATCAAGCGACTCGGTTCGAGGCATTATTGCCACAAGCGAACAGTGTTATCCGTGCCCGCGCTGAAAAACAAACAGCGCATCGATTTTTCAATTAGCTTCAACGCCTCGTCGCCCAGCCCAGCCATCTCGAAGCGGGCAAAATGAACAGCGTTGACAAACCCGTTGTGCGCTTGAAGCGTCTTCACGCACGTCACATTGCCCTGGTCGACCAATGAAGAAAGATCCCACACCTTGACCGTCTTGTCATCGGCGCCCGAGATGATGAACCGCCCGTTGGGGTGTGTCTCGACCGCTTTCACCCATGATTGGTGGCCAACCAAGTCTAGGATATGCCATCCCTGGGCATTGTTTTGCACAGAAGCCTGTGGTGGGCGATGCGGTAGAAGCACGGGCGGTGGAAGGAGCCAGAGTTTTAGAAGATTGTCTCTGCCGGCGGAGACGCAGTACTTGAATCCTAATGAGTCTGTATAGACTGGATTGTTCACAATGGCATCCAGAAGATACGGAAATCTGTCGATGTTCTGGAGAATGAAATTGTCGATGTGCCGGTTTGCAGGCATGGGCAAGAATCGGGCGGTCTCAATCACGTGCGCGTGGCCCAAGAGCATCGAAAGCCCCGTGCCCAGGTGATGCGAGAGGCGTACAGACTGATCATTCGAGCATGTGAGGAGAAAATCACCTAGTGGCGCCAGTTTTTTTGCCGCGCCTAACAGGAGCCGCGAGTTAATCGCTGCCACATCGACATTACGGACCCAGTCACTGTGGCCGACAAACGACGCGACACAGAAGCCGGAACTCAAGTCCCACACTTTCACGGAGCGGTCACGCGACACTGAGTAAAGGTACGTTGAGTTTGTCGGCAGGAAAGCGACCGCCGATACCGTGTGCTCGTGGCCAGTGAGCGTACGCACGTGCTTGAGCATGTCGCCCGCCCAAATCTTGATTGAGAGATCCAGCGAACATGATGCGAGTATATACAGGGCTTTATCGGGCGACCCTTGCGTCGTAGACAAGTCCATGGGTTCCAAAGACCACTGGAGAGCATGCACGCTGCGCGTATGTGCGTTCCACAGCTTTTGCGGGATTGTTGGGTCATCAGACGCGATATCCCACGCGATCATCAGGCCGTCCGCGCACCCCGCGACTAAAAGCGGCAATTTTGGATGCACAGCCACGTCATTGACGATTTGGGAAGTCTGCGTTGGGTACACTTTCGAGACCGTGCTCGGGAGCCAATTGATCTTGTCCTTGGACACAAGCACGGCGCCATTTCCGGCCGAATTAGCCTGTGCTACGAGCGCTTTGTAACTGTTAACCTCGTTCTCCAAATCCAAGATTTTCTTCTGGAGCCGGAGCACGGTCAGCCACTTCTTCTCAAGGTAGTTTGCCACAGTCGCTGGGTCGAGCGACGTGTCTAGTGCCTGGCTTACTGCATCTAGGGTAGGTTTTTCTAGAACCGGCGCCAAATACTGCACGATGGCCTTGTGGAGCTCCAGCGTTTGGCGCGTTGTCAAGATAGAGCCCATTGGCAGTGGAAGTGTGCTTTCCGGGTCAAATCCGGGGTTTGGTTTGTGTCTTGACGAGCCTGTGCGTTGTTTCTGGTTGACGGCTAGCTCACGCACAAGGTAGGAAGTGAGTGCTGCCACGATGAACGAATCTGTTTACAAAATGCCCGGAGGGGTCTCCTTTGGGCCTGAGCTGTTCACTAATAAATAGACAGACAAACCTGGCGTGATGCGTTTGCCGTGGCCTCGCTATATGGAAGAATGGTATAGGGTAGATAGCGCGTACATCATGTTCACAGTTGACATACCCATCTGCGCGCATACTGAATCCAGTGATAATAGTCATTGGTTGTTTACGCGTGATATTATATCCGCATGATAATATAAGATAACATGACTGTCATATTAATACTAGTATCACCCAAAAGGATTATGGATAGTCATCATATATTATAGTCTATCACCATGACGCACACTGACCGGATCCGGCCGTGGATAGCGTATGATCACCGGCGCCTGCATGAAAGAGAAACATATATCCTGATGCAATTGGCACTGTTTTCGTAACGCGTTTATAGATAGCGCGTTCTTGAGCGAGAATCATCATTTCGAACTCGGAGAAGTTTTCTCCAGGTGAGGCCTCTAACCCAGATCTGCACTGTGGTTAGGTCACCACCATTCATGTCACGTCACGTGACATTCGCCGATCAATCCTTCAAGAGGTTATGCAGTGATCGCCCGATACTCTCACCGATATAGAGTTATTCGGTGCTCAAAAAGTTCTAAGTCCTTTTAAATCCCAAGGTATCCCCTCTTTGAACTCTTCGCTGGTGTATATGATTCGTGAACCTTCTCAGACATGGGCGTATTGTAAGATATAGACCACTATTCGGTCTCGATTGGCTCTAGCTTCAGTGTTTTTCAGTGTTCGATTGCAAATGTGTAAAAGGCACAAACGGCTTAGGAACTTTAACCCTCACATAATAAGTATGCTCCAACTGAAGCCAAAGTTCCGTATACTTGGTAGCGCAGTCACGGACCACGTCTCTCAGCCATCTACAACGATCTAGCGTGAAAGTATTCAGCTCGGTAAGAGTGTCTTCGGTTTTGCTCACAGAGAAATAAAGACTTGGAGATAAAGCTCAACAAGTTTTCTTCATTGCGTGTTTTTCCTCAAAAGGATAATCGGGCCGAAAACTTAATATTCGTGGAACGATTCCATACTGCACCAACCGCAAAGAGTCAAGGTATGCTGTTTCTGAAATGTGATTCGTGTGCTTCTATACTTTACCGTCCAAAATTTTGTTTATCATTTACACATTGGCTATCTCAATCATCCTTTGTTTTGTTCGAAAAGAAACGCATACGCAACTTAGTCAATGGTCTAATGCGGTCAATAACCACTAATAGACCAATATGTGCCTTGAAATCTTACTAGGCAAAAGGAAACGCACAAATTCAAGACACAAAGATGCTAAACATATTGTATATTCACTACAAATCGCAAATATCGTCGGTATTGTGCTGCTCGTTGTCTTGGACCAGGTCAGTTCACGAGAAATTGATCACATAAGGCAGTGGATGAGATCAGTGTTCTGTAGTACAGTCCAGAAACGACAAGAATGTCGTAATTCCGATGAGAGGGCCATTGTTTTCGGATAAGGATATACGATTCTTCACGAAATGTAAGCAAATACCACGGAATACCATGGAGTACGAAAGTCGTATTTTGATCAATGTCTTGCGGATGAATCAGCATCATCTCGACAAAAGCCAGAAATCTAAGCTGTTAAAAGTTTATTCTATCATTAATTTCGATATTCTGAGAAGTTGAATGAAAAACTAGTCTCGCATGTCAACTTGATGCTCGTCCATCTCGTCTACCAGCTCGTCCAGCCCCTCCCCACCGTCAGAGGTCTTCGAACCCGGAAATATTATTTTATATTTTGGAAAAGCCAACCTCTTCACCGTTTCCGGGAGCTTTCGATTTCTAATCTTTGCGACAACGTCATTCATAGGGGAGAGTAACGATTCGGCGGGCGCGGACATAGCTGGCATGGCTAAGTAGTCTTTTGCCATATTATCAAGAACGGGATGTGTGCTTTTCGGCTTGATAGAACGCGATAACACTCTTGTAGCGCCCATCTCTTTTCGTAGAGAGGAATATTCCAATATCGTTCACGTGATCGAGAGACAGTTCGTCGTCACTCTTAAGTGTCCAACCGACGGGTACTCTCTCAAAAGACGAGTGCGTACTAGTCCTCGCCCCCATATGTGAGGCGCTCAAAGCTTTATGGCTTTGTTTCTTCTCATGTGTTTCCTTTTAATGATGGGAAGCATCTTTTTTTGCTTCTCTTCCCAAGTA
>JAKTYQ010000354.1:0-11341 GCA_030674525.1 Metschnikowia chrysoperlae
TTTTTTTTTTCAGGACCCCACACGCAGCAACCGGTGTCATATACCCTCAAAGGGATATATCACGTGACCCAAACCCAAACATCAGCAGACCCGGGCTAGGGGCAAATTCGATTTCTGTACACGCCTCAGACGGGTTCTACAGCTTTCGTTTCAGCCAAGATCTCATCCGATTATTTTGGAGCCATTCTATTAAGCACGTGACCCCACCTACACTCACTAAGCCTCTAAAACACCATCAGAGGCATTTTAGCTCAATTCTCTAGAGGCGCTCGAAATACCTTGTACACTATACGACCTGTTACAGTGCGGAATCAAGTGAGCATAAAAAAGCCCCCAGGTTAGACATGTTTGGCAAAAAAAGCTTGGTTTCGGATAGAAAGCCGGTGTCTGCGCTGCAGCTATTTCAGGATGCCCGAAGGCCCAAGAAACGGAAGATCCATGTGCATAAACAACCGTACCAAGACTTGCTCATCGATGTGAAAGGCCTACAAATCCCCACCAACGGCTCGAGAGACAGCGATTTCGAGCGGCTTGATAAGCTCTTGCTCCCAAATAGACTGGACGTGTCTGATGGAGAGTCCGGCCAAGGAGACGGTAGAAAAGATACCCCGGATAAATCTTTATCCGGCACAAGCGAGCCCCAATGGCACGATTTCTCGGGTGATGACGGGTTCTCACTTGCCTCAATCATCGTGGGCCTGCGCACCGAACAGGCAAAGGCCAGCGCGACGCGGGAAAAGTATAAGGACCGGGAGTTCCCCCTTCCAATGCTGAAAAAGGAGTTGCGGCGCCGTGTTCAGCACCATTTGAGCTTGGTGCCAAGACTCCTTGCGGGCAAGGAAGAGTTATCGGTGTACTACAGTTTGGCTTATCGACAGCAGGAAAAACTGCCGCACACGATCATGTCATCAGGCGAGCTGTTCGACATCCCCTGGCACCAGTTTGTTGCGGGCTTTTACGGTTTGATGAGACAGAACTATATCTCGCAAATGATCCAGTCAGAACACGGCGCGCTCTTGCGGAAATCCCGTAACAAAACGGTGGTCTACTGGCTGCCGGACATGTTTGCAACATACGTCATGGCGCCTGAAATCATCATTAGGCTAGTCATGGAAGATATGAATCTCTCAAAAGCAAAAGCAGAGGATTTGCTCCGCAGAACAGGCGATTACGGCAATCATGTGGCCGACAATACCGAAATGGCAAACGACCTAGATTTTGGCGAGCTCGAGGTCTTGACGAAGGGCTTGAAGGGATACGAGAAGGAAAAGGAGAAAACTTCGGTAGCTGAGACGACTGAGGAATTTGAAAAGAGTGAGAAGTCTGAGGACCCAGAGGATGTGGAGAAAATTGAGAAAAATGAGAGAACTGAAAAGAGACTTGAGGATTTCGAGAAAAACTGAAGAAGCTTAGTATGTTCAAGCGTCAGTTGAGAAAGTTGAGAAGGCTCGAAAAGCTCGAAAACAGATTTGAACCAAGCTCAAAAAAGAGCAGATAATTGACTGATCAAGATTACGGTAGGGTTCTAAAGTTGGCCACAACATGGGTGGTACAAGGTTTAATAGATATGGGGCGCACAATTTTTAATCTCAAGTATATTTATGTAAGTTCATGTGGTCTGTTTCTACTGGATAGTCATTGGCACATATCGCATGAAGAAAACCGCTTTAAGCTATTGCTCAATGTTTTGATAACTGATATAAGCAAAAGCTTTCTCGAAACATGCAATTTAGGGTGAAAAAAAAAGTATATATCGTGCGAGCCTCAATCGATATAAGTTTAAGTCTAGGCTCACAGCTAGCGAATTTTCGCAGCTAGTTTCTTCAAGCAGAATGACTATATGCTCGGCTGTTTGGACATAAAATCTTACACGGAACGTGATTTTTCCTTACTTTAAATACTTTTTATTATTTATTCTTACTTCTTACGCTCAAAGCTAGGGAGGTTGCATCATGGAGGGGCCGTTGGTGTCCATGTTTTGGGGCTTCACACGCTTCGCAGGGCCAGAGATGGCCTTTCAACTTGCCACAAGTCTCCAGCATGCAAAGATCCCGCCGATACATCATGCAAAAAAGATTGCAGCACCATAATTTCGCATATGGTCTCCCACTACACTACTCAGTATGGCCCTAGGGAACTTAACTAACGTTGATCGGACGGGAAACAGTGCTTTTTCCCTGGTGTGGCCGCAACCGACGGTCTCCGAGTGGCATCAAGTACTGTAAGATCAATTCACAACGAGGTAAAATACGGACAAGTTGACACTATCTATACAGCGGCTAGGATAAGGAGGAAAACCTAAGGCTTGGGAAAGTCGGGGGACTTCATTACTCAGTGTTCTAACCAGACGTATTCAGGTTTTTGTCTATAGATATAAAGACTTTTGGCCGTTTAATCGCGGTTTCCTGTTAATACGAATTGTTTCTATAAAAAAACCACGGCTACTTCTCTGACGGTACCTTTCAGATCACTTGATTGGGCTTTCTGTGTTGTAATCAGACACTTGGTTTGTAATGCACCAGATGCAAGCTCAATCGGGTGCCGGTTGTAATTGTTGAGTATGGATAGATGCCGAATTCCTTTCCCGTCACATCTTAGTGTCACAACGCACACAAGTTGCATTCGTGGATTGATTTCATCAATATGTCTTGGATCTTATGTCACTGCCTACTTTTCATCTGAGTCACGTGACTGACAGTTTAGACTAAAGGTTTTGTGGGTTCATCAGAGCTTCCTTGTTTCCGTGCATCATCAGTCCAAAATGCTCTCGTCAGAAAAACTAATGAATGTGCTGATCAAAGGTGCATTTAAATTCTCTTATTATTGACCATTGGTGGGCCAAATTTAGACGTTTTTCACGTTTGCAGCTTAGCGCACGGAGTGAGGTTTTGCCAAACCCAACACTTACACATTCATGAGCTCAAAACTTCGGTAAAACGTTCTGAAAAAAGAAAACCTTTTACATGAATATTGAGTAAAAAGGCCAAACACATATTAATCCTTCCTTCCAAGGCCTCGCTGGTTGTGAATCATGGACTGATCAACTCAGGTCACGTGCGCTCGTGCCATGATAGGACGCATCTCGGCAGTTAAACGGTGCTGAAATGAGGCACTCGGGTCAAGACCTAAAACGCCCTTTTTTCGTATAGGCTGTCATTAGATCGCTTTATCGGATCTCAAAGGATATAACAGGCTTGTACGGGTGTTTGTGAGTACTTACGCGAGATCCACCGCTAATTTATAGGGTTTACTTCGCGCCGACTAGAGAATCTCCATACTTCACAAGGAGGGACACTAATTGCATCTATTTGCTGGTGAAAGTCCAATATTACAAAGCAAGGGGCTTTCAATCATCCCTGCAAGTGTACTTAGCCGCCGCCAAAGTGCTTTCGCCGGCAAAAGCGCTCATACCGGCGTTCGTGCCCCGCTTCCGCATCGCTAGATCAGCCGCTCGGAAAATGTCCGACAAAGTGCACATATCCGGGCTAGAAGGCCGGGCCATCGTCGGCCTTGATCATTGGCAGAAGCCCGTGCCGCACCCTGTTGCCATCGACGCCGATTTTGCTACGGATTTCTCCAAGGCGTCGGAAACAGACAACCTTCATTATTCACTCAATTACGCGGTGATTTCAAGCAAAATCGCCGGGTTCTTGGGCGACCGTCAACAACACAACTTCCGCTCGCTTGGAGGCTTGGGCACAGCAGTGCTCCGTGACGCGTTGCAAGAGGAAATTGCCAACTCCACCGCGGTCGAGGTCACAGTTTCGGCGCCCAAGGTCGATATTCGCGCCCCGGTCTCCTACACGGTGTCTACCACCGGGAAGCTGCTCTACAAGGTTCACGGGCTTCGTGCGCTCACGCTCATTGGCGTGTTCACGTTTGAGAGACTTAACAAGCAGTATGTGTCGCTTGATATTGCCATGCACGTGACAGAGCCGCATTTGAACGTGGGTAGAGTCAGCGAGGCCGTCAGCAATTACCTCGAGGCCGCCAATTTCAAGACTGTTGAGGCACTCGTTGCGCTGGTGTGCCAGTGGATATTTCAAAACTTCGAAACCGTCGCGTCGGCGTCTGTCAGAGTCACCAAGCCCAATGCCATTGTTTACACCGACGGCGTGGGCGTGCTGTGCCGGTATTTGCGAGAGGATTTTGCGCACAAACCGGCGCTTCGGGTTGAGAGCTTTGAAACGTCGAAAGCTGCAGACTCAAGGCCAAACTCTCCGTCGTTTGACTTGCCTGTAGACACCGAATCAGACTATTCTGGTACACACGATGTTTACGTGGCGTTTGGGCTGAACCAGGGCGACCAGATCGCCAACATTTCCCGAGCGCTCCAGTTGCTCGAGGAATACCCGCAAATTACCGTGAAAAGCACTTCCTCGCTCTACGTGTCCTACCCCATGTACTACACAGAGCAGCCCGATTTCTACAACGGCGCGGTGCTCTTGAGCGTGACCAACATGACGCCACACGAGCTTCTAGGTGTTCTCAAAAGAATCGAGTACGCCGAGTTGGGCCGTGTCAAGACATTTGAAAACTGCCCGCGCCCGATCGATTTGGACATTGTGCTTTTTGCACGCAAAACCGTCACCAGTTCAGACTTGGTGATCCCGCACAAGGCCATGCTCGACCGCACGTTTGTGCTCCAGCCGCTCTGCGAGCTCCTCCCGCCTGACTTCACGCACCCCGTCACGGCGGAGCCTGTACACAAGCACTTATCGTCTTTGCTTTCGGCAGTGGCTGACACCGACGTGCAAGAGCTGCTGAAACTCGTGCTGGTCACGCCCGGCACGCGCGGCCGGCGGCTAAGAGCCAATCACGACGGATCTTCTCCCAGCGTGGTGATGGCAATCTTCAATGCGACGCCAGATTCGTTCAGCGACGGCGGGGATAAACTTGCGTTGCTGAAAGAGGAAGTTGTCGCCGAGGCATTGGCGATGAAACAGGCCGGCGCAACGATAATCGATGTTGGCGGCGTCTCTACGCGCCCAGGCAGCTCGGGGCCGTCCTCAGAAGAGGAATTGGCGCGTGTTTTGCCCGTCGTGGAGGCGATTCGTGCGGAGCCCAAATTGAACGACATTTTGGTTTCTGTCGACACGTACCGCGCCGCTGTGGCTGAGGCGGTGTTGGCATCGGGCGCAGAGATCATCAATGACATTCTGATGGGTCTCTACGAGCCAGAGATCTTCTCCGTAGTGGCTAGATCTGGGTGTGGATATGTCATGAATCACACGCGCGGCACGCCGGCGACCATGAGCCAATTGACCGAGTACGAGCCTGCAGAAAGCACGGCGGACGCATCCATGGTTGAATATCATATCGACGAATCCTCAGGCGTTTTGCCCGTTTTGCCCGCCGCAGAGCGGAATTTGGTGGACGGAATCTGCCGCGAGTTGGCCGCACAGCTTAATGTCGCGGCGCAGCATGGCGTGCGCAAATGGCAGGTGATACTCGACCCCGGGATCGGGTTTGCGAAAAACATGAGCCAGAACTTGGCCATTATTCGCCACGCGAGGAGGTTCAAGAAGTACGCCCAGATTGACCCGGTCCTGCATTCATACACCAGTTTCCACGGCATGGCAATGTTGATGGGCGCCAGCAGAAAGGGGTTTTTGGGCACGCTAACAGGTCAGAAAGATGCCCTGCGCCGTGTCGTTTGTAGCACTGCTGCTGCGGTGGCATGCGTGCAGCAAGGGGCAGATATCGTCAGGGTACATGATGTGCCGGAGACAACAGAAGCACTTCAAGTTGCAGATGCCGTGTACAAAGGCAGTCTTAGTTCATAACTCCGAGCTAGATAAGAGAAGTAAGGGTTTGGGAGTCAGTGTGTTGGCCTATGGGTATCACTCTTGCATTAAAGTGAGTTCGTTGGAATACTCCTTCGTTCTGGCTTCGTTTTGGCCACGATAAAGAAGAATTAAGCTTGGGCTTGAACCATGCAGCTTTCTAAGGTCTCCTTGTGGTGCTAAAGTCGTAGGTCAGACATCCCGCTCCTGGTCCTCATCCGGGTACACTGTGATAATTGCCTTAAGTTGTTAGCCTCAAAAACTTTCAGCAGGCGGTTTGTTGGCTCGAAAAGATCCAGAATTTCATTATTTGCCGAACATTGGAATTTTCGCTCAAACTAAGGAATAGTAAATGCTAGCTTTGAGTGCTAGCCAAAAAATTTAGTCAATTGTTCAATAATAAATGGTGCATGTGTCTTGAAGAAGCGAGTGTGAACACTCAAACGAACTGAAATATCATTCTATCAAAAGCAAAAGGCCACTGAGCCCATGAAAGATTGATTTGGACGTTTCCCATGATACTTCAGAATCTTTCAAAAACAGCCCTAGAGAGATAAAGTGGCTAAATGTAGTTTACGATTTTTACTTGATCTTCTTGCACTTAATGAGAGGGTACTCTATACGCAAGTTTTGTACAAAATCGAAAAACAATGTCGGCTTCGTTGAAACTGAGAGATTAAGTCCCACGAAAAGGATTGAAACACGATATGCAATGAAAGATCAGCGCTGAACGGCCATTTTCTGCGAAAGCAAGAGTCTTCTGGCTACATTGTATCAAGCGAAAACAAATAAACCCAGTCCTTAGTCAGATGTATCAAGCAAAAAACAAAAAAAAAATGTAGATGTATGGACACAGTCAAGCAATTTTGGCTCCGTCGTCATCAATCAAAAGATTCATGTGAGGGAGAGGAGCAGAAGACCAGATATTGCAGCTGTAACATGAGCATGAGTCCTAGCCCACACACGAATACAGTATCTTCACGCAACTCTCGCTTGAAGTTATTTAACTTCGCCACTCGACGCTTATCATCGCGATATCGAAAACATAGACTTGAATTTCACGTTCATTCTCAGCACTAATTCGACCTCAATTGCTTATGCATATGTGCTATTCGCATGTTGCGCAAGTGGCAGAGATAATCTCACTTGACTTGATATGCGCTACCAAATTGATTTTGTGGCCAGAGGTCCTTCGATATAAATCCTCGATCACATTCTCCCAATGGAAGACAGGGATTGGTCCCATCACAAAATCCCCATAAAGTAAGCTGCAATTCCAGATGTCGCAATATGGCGCAATATGGCGCATGCTGTTCCCCCAAGAACGACTCTAACCGGGTTTGGAAGGCAACACAGGCTATGATTTCGAAACACCCAAGCACTGTCTCAGCGCAACACCAAAACCGTGATGAATTGACAGCCTCATCTACGGCTTGGCCTTAAGCGGAATGTTGAAAAGAGGCACGAGACGCTTCCTGCAAACAAGTGAATCTCTGATTTGCCATTTCACGAGAGGCGCCACCGGATCACCAAAAGTGACCTCGGGTCCTTTAAGTCGGGATATCGAGAAAGAAAGGGATGCTGACGCGTCCTGGACGACCCTTGTGCCGGATGTTCATTCTGATCATTCCGATCACGAGGAGCGTGTGCTTGACCTGGAAACCGAATCCACGAGTAGGGAAAGTCTTGAAAGAGACAAGCCTGATAAGAGGATGACTCGTAGAGAAAAAAATGCTCAACTGAAGCGCATGAGAAAAGAACGCAAGACGTTAGTTTTACTCTCAGGGGGGAAAAATGATATCAGTGTTCGTGATCCTCTTCCTGTTACTCCTATTGCTGTCGTGAACAAACTTACTGGTACGGAAGAACTCTTTATGAGAACCACGGAAACACCTGATAACTATGCAGCAGAGAGCAAAACTCGTCTTGATGATATTTCGAATGCTGTGAATAAAACAGAAGCAGAGCAGCTACGCACCAGTTTTGCGCAAGCAGTCTCGCATGCTGTCGGGCTCTATGTTCTCCAGCGGGGTGAGCTCGAAGACGGCGCAAACCAATGGATGGGCTAGACTTACTGACCCTTCCGCTGCAGGAGTGGCAGAGGCAGACGGGGGAAGGACAGCTTGCAGGGCGATGACAACCTAATCAGATGTATCAAGCAAAAACAAGAGTAAGAATCGTAATTGGCATGTGAATGTGTTCATCATTTGGGCAGATGATCATTTACTCAGATTTCCCCCTCTTATGTCGTACTTGGCTGAGTACCTTACTCAATTTCAGGGGCCGCGGGTAAAGAATTAACATGATGACAGCATGATACTGACTATATTCTTGTCTATTCTGTCTCAGTGACATCTGTATAGATTGTCAGAGTAGTCTTCTCCCACAGCCAGATGTGTACAGCTGCAATCTGGCCTAGTACTTGGAACACCGAGTTGTTTTTTGCCAATATCAGATATCGAAGATTCAGAACTCAATACCGGAAAATCATTTGCAGCATTAAAAAATATGGCTCGCCAGATGGGGCCGAGCTTCATGATGCGGCACTGAAAAGCATATGTAGACAGTAGCGCAAACCATATCATATGGTCATTTGGTTGACGCCATTTTGTTAGTGTGAAAAGAAAACATACACATCAAGAAATTTTATCGAGAAAGTCTCGAAATCTATAGATGTCTCTCATGGAAACAGTTTTGTGCGAGTATTGCAGTATCGGTTCACGAACGACTCTCTGACATCAGAATTATCGGGCTGCGATTCACCTCGAATGTCCGAGTTCGCCTTTTCACCAGCACAAATGTTGCGCTTTTATAACTACACCAAAAGGGTATTTGGCGGTGGGTCGACGTTCCCCGAGGCGACTAGAAACGTGTCCCATTTGGGCCTGTTGCGCCCGGCTGATGGTGCTGTGAAGGCATACACCAGGCTAGGAAGAGGACCTGCGTCTGGAAAAGGTAAAACCGCCGGGAGGGGCCAAAAGGGTCAAAAGGCCAGAGGAAGCGTGCCGCACTGGCTAGAGGGTGGTCAGACACCATACTATAAGCTTTTCCCCATTGTGGGTTTCAAAAGGCCCCACAGAAAAGTGTTTGTGGAGATCAGTTTGCGCAGAATACAGGAATTTTGGCAAACGGGCAGAATCCCCTTGGAAGAGGGTGGCACGCTCACGATCAGGGTTATGCGTGAGTGTGGCATCATTTCCGGCTCGTTGAAAGATGGGGTCAAGATATTGGGTAACGGCAGCTCGAGATATAACGTGCCATTAAATGTAGAAGTTTCACTGGCCACAGAAAGAGCCGTTGCCGCCGTACGCAAGACCGGCCACGAGTTTACCAGTGTGTATCATACCAAGTTGGGCTTGCTTGCTCACGTGAAGCCTGACTACTTTCTCTTGAAAAAGGGCAGGGTGCCTTTACAAGCACGTCCTCTCCATAAGAGAGACATTGCCAACTATTCCAACCCGGAGAAGGGCGGTTATTTGCTCAAAGACCGCTCGCTGTTGTTGGACCACGTGGGCAAGCCCAACGCACGCAAGGCTGTGGTCAAGAAAAGCACGCTTGATGAGCAGTTGGAAACCGCGTCAACGAAAACGTACTCGGATTACGCCGAGTCGAAGATTGTAAGGCTAGCCGACCTCAAACTCTAATCTGTACATAGGAAAACACGATACGCTTAATTGTATGCATTTCTATCATGTATGCAGAATCGTAGAACATGCTTGGGTGTAATCTGAGTGCCAAATTCCATCATTATCACTGGTCATATCGTTTTCTTCAGCTATGGCTCCTACAAGTACCCAAAAAAAGTTTGTTTTGTTTTGGCTTGATCCATTCCAGCCAAATCAACTCAAGAATGGTTTAAGGCTACACACATGATTACGCCGTAAACTTCTTGTCATCAAAAAAGATCAATGTTTTACCGTACACGAATATTGCCTGATTTGCTCGTGATAACCAGACTTTCTTGACCATCAAACATAAGTGGATCTAAATTTTCATAATCTTGCCTGATACTTTACCAAATTTGCCGTCGTGTGATGGTTGTTCGCCCATCTGTAAAGCCCCTTCTGTTTCACTGAAGCTAGAGGGCTCGATATCCATAAATGTCTGTAGCAAGGACTCGACAATGCTCTGAACTCCGGCCAAGGAAATTCCCAGGCCGCCTCTTTTCGAAGAAGCTGCATTATTCGCCTCATTGAACTCGTATGTGTACTTTCGTAGCGCAAACAAAGCTGCTTTTTTAGTCATTTGGTAGATCTCGCGAATTGCGATTTTGTCGTTTGATGATGACAGCAGGTTTGTCAGAAGGCCTCGGAGCCGAAGCCCAGAAAGCACAACTCTATTCACAGCCTGTGAGATTTGTTGACTTGTCGTTAAGGCCAGCGAAACGGCTACGGGTGGTGGAGGAGCATTCATGCTTGGTAATTTCTTCAGATTCTTCAGCTCAAGGACACGGTCAAACACGCTAGTGTCTGATTTAGTGGTAGCGCTTCGTATTCTGGAAACAAAAAACATATCCTCGTTTTGAATTTCAAGGGCTTTTTCTCGAAATTCATTCACCTGCTGTAGCACACAAAAATCAATGTAGTAGCATCGAACACGGGGCCCCTTTCTTCTGTCCACATAGAACACGATATACAAATCGGCATTTTCGGTCAAACTTTTGGCTAGAATACCGGTTGTTTCGCTCTGGCATACTAGTTGGTGAAAGAAGTAGCTTTCGGTTTCCTGGTGCTCGGTGTAGACGTCAAACGGCCCACCAGAAACCAAAAAAAGAGGGACCTTATGGTGATTGATGGCGGAAACGAGAACAATGTCGGACTCCATGGCTGGTTGGGATGTGGCCGCATCGCTCCAGATCTGTATATCCGATAGTAGACCGGTTTTGGTTTGTAGAGATAGGCTCGTGGTGGGCATCTAACAGTAAGCTAAGTCGCTTGAATTTTGCAGGGAAAAAAAGTTTGATAAGTATGAATAGGCTTTCTTTCCAGTATGGCGGTCTTTTCGACGGGTTTTCTGGTTTCTTATCGGGATGGTCGACGAATGGCATTTTACATATCTCGTGCACATCCATCACCGATAGTAGAATGATATATCGATGCAGGAACGATTGTGGATATCGTAATAACGCCGGCAAATTTCCTTGATTTGAATGTGTTACATATCTATCGAGCCGCTTTAGGTCTCCAAATATTCGGCATAATCGACTTTGTCGTTTCGGGTCAAAATAAAGTTGGTTCATACAGTAAATAATCCATGAAATTGACTCGAGCATCCAATAGATAGACAACACGCTACAATCACGACTCGCTTGGCCTTTTTTACTAGAATGAAAATGAAAAAAAAAAGTCTCACTCAAAGAAAACCCGATTTCACGTCATTTCAAAGGTAAAACCCTCATTCTCAAGACATAGTCTTATGGTGATTCCTCAAGGTTCTCACTGCTCAGCACCTACCTCACGGATGGAAACATGTGCCGATTCGAGATATGGTGAGTACGCGTCACTTCTAAAAAATAAAACACCGGTTGAAAAATTCAATCCTTTGATTTAGAAAAA
>JAKTYQ010000355.1:0-11191 GCA_030674525.1 Metschnikowia chrysoperlae
TCTGCTTTATAGGATTTTCCTGGTTAATACCTAAGCGTGCTGAGGCAGAGTCGCTAGTTGTGGCAGCACTCCACGTATCGCGTGTGTGTCTCTATAAGTCTTTATAAGCGTGTATGCTGCGGTATGAGACACGGAGATAAGCCGATGTGCTCATGACTTTATTGATACCCGCGTATTCATTGTCCCGCGCATTTTTTGAGCTCGCAAGTCATAATTTCAAAAAGTAGCCCAAAAATCACACATCACGATGCCATAGCCTCTTTCGGCCATACTGGGCCCGCGGCTCTGGCGGAGAGCGGTGGTGGGAGATTCAGCCGCGCGAGAAACCGTGTCCAATTTCGCGAGCGATGAAAAAGTTTCGTTTGATTATATCACTGCTTGGTTTTTACCGAAGCATGGTGAAGCTAGGATATTGCTACTTGCCATGCAATCTTTTTTTTGTTTTTCTGGGCGGATCAATTGCAGCGTCATCCGCAGAAAATTGCTAATTAGCCCACATACACCATCAATTACTCTTTTCTCTTTTTTTCCTCTATTTACCTGCCGTGTTCGATCACCGTCCCACCGTCACGAGTCACATATGCACTCCCATATCTCTATCTGGCCCTCGGTTCTCACTTCATCTCGGTTCTCCACCTTTCCGCGCGGCCCGGAAACTTGAAGCCAACGATCGAGATCGATAAAGTGCAGATAATCCTAAAGTATAATCCAAGAAATTGATCATTCAAGCGAACCTGGATAATCCGTCCCCAGAATCAAATTCCTCTAATTACTTAACCTATTCAGGGGTGGCTGTCGTGATGCAGAATTCTTACCACTTAGATAGCTCTGCTCCAGAAAGTGTTCTCCTCGGAGACTACCAGCTAGCGCTCAAAAGCTTCATCAATAAGGATATCAGCAGATCATTTGGTACCATGAGAAAATTGCAGCCAATAGCTTACAGAAGCTTCTCAAATGGACAGGCAAGCGAGAATATTTATACGAAAGTCACCAATCTATACTTGACGGAATTGAGTCTCTTATTGAAACCAGGACTGGACGAAAACGCCCCCTTGTGCTCACAGGATCATAACCAATTGGTCAATTGCCTTCAAAGCGAAGAAATATTGAAACAGATTAGCGAATTGTACGGTTCCGCTGCGGACGCCCCGCTGGCCCTCGTTTTTCAAGTATTCCTAGTATACTACACTTGCCAGGATGTACTTCAGCAGCAAAACAGAAACTGTATGCTGGAAAAGTTCACGAAATTATACCATTCTATCGATTTCAGCGAGAGAGAAAGTGACGTGCATCTAAGACGCTGGTTCGATATGTACGTGTTAAATGTGTTACCCGAAGCGGGCGATTTCGATACCGCCTTCTCCATTTCCAATACGAACCTGGCTTTTGGCGGTGAACTGACTTTGAACAAGCTAAAAGAGGTAAAGGAGCTAAGAAATGAGAAGAAGGCTGAAACAGAAAAGCAAAAGAAAGCGCTTAAGGCACGTGAGGCCAAACGGCTCGCAGCAGAATCCGAGCGAAAGAAGAAGGAAGCTCAGGATAAGAACCTAAAGTACAGGACAATGAAACAGATCCAAGCGGGCCAAAAGTCAGAGGAAACAACGAGAGAAACCTCGAGTCCAAAAAGCTTGGAAAAAACGCCTCTTACGCTTGAGCGTATGCGTGAGCGCCTTCTGTATTACTACGCGCTCACTAAAGGAACGTTGCAGCAAAACTCACCTGTGATTTTGGCCGCCATAGTCCTTTTGTTTGTGTCCAGCAAAGTTTTGCGCGCCCGCAAGATCAATTTCGAGCAGAAGTTCAAGGAAACAATGCAGATGGCGTTCAAGGTGACATATCTCTGATGGCTTGTTTGGAAATCAAATCTGGAACAGTCTTGCTGTACAGGGCATTATGGATATACTGGGCCTTTTCATCATAATGCTGCTAAGGTAGGAATCTCCGGCAGGGGTTTTTTCCGGTTTTGTAAGGGCTTGAACTTTGCTGAAAAGCGCCTAGCAAGGGAGAGCGTTAACACGTGCGCCATAGAAAGAAGTTGGAATTTACATAACGTCATGCAAAACGCCAAGATTCCGGGTTTGACCATAAGTAGAATCGTGCCTACAAACCCCTTTTCCTCCCAGATCGGCAGCGACGTGAACGCGTAGTCTCAAATGTGGTCCCTGAACTACATTCATCTTCTTCATTACCATGTTTTTGAAATATACCGACTTCATAGGAAAAGTGGAGTTTCGGTGGATCCTGTCGCACCTGATTCATTCTCCATCCTGGTTCGTTTCGACCCAGACTCACTGTTGCTGGGTCTACGCCTAAACGCCGCATATGAAAATGGCTCATTTGAGTCAAATATCTGGTTTTCTTGAACTTCTCTTGATGCCGTTGTGCCTTCCTGAGGATTATCGTTATACTCTCGCACCTGATACACCTGGTCATCGAACAAACTGTCGATATCAATGTCCACAGTTTGCCCAGTGCCGCCTATTTCCGACTTTTCAAGCATATTGAACGCGATGAGTGTCCCTGGATAGCTTTTTGCAGCGGTGTTTCTGCATAGAAGCTGGATCAGAAATACGCCGTTGAAATCCTTCATGATCTTGCATTTAGACAGCAATTTCACCGCGCGGAAAACGCGTATGAACGGCAGGAATCCTAGTGTTGAGAGTATTGAGTCGGTGGTCTGCACAGGCTCCCCTTCAGAATCCTTATATATCTCAAGCTTCTGGAGCATGGTACGTGCGCTGGGGAATATGAGTTTCAGGTACCCGATTGCGCCCTTGGAAACAAAATTCACGTGGTTGGGTCCGCTGACCCCACGTTTATTGCTAACAAACACAAATAGGTCCTCAGTGTTGAGGTTCTGCAAGTCTTGTAACATGTTGGCGAGAATATCGCTCTGTAAAATGACCTCGAACTGTAGCCTCGAGTGGTCGATTGTGAGCGAATGATCGGGCTGAATCTTCAGCTCTGGATTCTCGTCACCATACGGGAAATCTATATCTAGGTGAAATGCCGAAAATTCAATCTGCTCACTCATGAGCCTATCCTCGAACTCTACAACCAACGGGAAGCCATCACCACAGTACTTTATATAGCACAAGACCGTATCGACACCTGCTGTAGAGGCTCCTTTTTTCAGCCTAGGCACTGCTGTGGCTGCCGCAGCGGCAAAAGCGTCGGTTAGCCTGTGCACGTCGATTCCTAATTGCACGTTTTTCGGCACGACTTCCGAAAAGTTCCCATCCAGGTCCGCGCCCAGCCAGTGGTATTCAAATGCCGAGAAAAGCGACGCATCAACCGACACTTGTGCATTCAATATATGGTTATACTCCAGCAAAAACGTGATGCCGTATTGTGAAATTATCATTAGGGCGTGGCGGTCAATTGCCGAAATCAGAGTCAACACGTCTGCCAAATGAGACACTTGAGAAGTCGCCGCGGCGAACAGAAATTCGGGCTGTGGCTGCAGTTGCATTGCCGGCGATTGTGGTCCTTGCAGAGATGGCTCATAGTTATCCTGCGACAGGGGCATGAAGAGTTGCGACATGGTTGTGTTTAGTGTTTATGAATGACTATATCTTTAACCTTGTGAGCCTGCAGAAGGCGCGTCTGCCATCTGGTAGCGCGAGATTTTGGGTCTTAGCATCTTAGCATTTTTAGGGAGGTACGGGTGTCTTAGCATAGCACAAGTTTGATCATTTCGTGATGTTGAAATAGGGTATAACACAGTATTATGAATCTGAAGTAAGCATTGTTTGATGAAATGGATTAGGCTTCAGAAATTCATTCTACGATGAGATGGATAAAATTCATCAAGTGGTTTGAAATATGTGCTAATTTACGATTAGGGTGAAATTATGGAAATGATATGTGTCATTTCACCAAGAAAAGGAATGTCTGTGTACGAAAAAAGATTAAGCCAAGTAAATCTATCTATGGTCAATGAAGGTTTCCGACCAGTTCATTAGGCACGAAATCCAATCGTATTTGATCACATGCCTTTTTTTCTTTTTACATTGAGTTCACATTCAAAAGTAAATTTCAAATAATGCTATAAATAATGCTTGATGTTTGTCATGACCGATTTTGCTCTCATCAAAATTTTCTTGTTTATGACTTTGAAATAAACCGCTAACAAAAGAATTCAATTCTGCTTTTTCACCTTTCGAATCTGTCAAGTTTCGAGGCTGTTTTGGTCTAATTCACGCGAACCGAGGATTGTTTATGATAATACAAAATTGATTCCTGACAGATTATTTGCAATTAACGTTAGTGTGGCTCTTACGCGTACTGAGGTTCGATATGTTTTCATCTATTCCAACGTCACATTAGCATCTAGCCGAGTTTTCCATAAGCCATTGACTGAGTCTAGATCTTCGAGGCTTTTAAATACTATGGTCATACGTCATAACTCGTTAATCTCTTTGCCAAACTACTGCGATCAGTCTGGCTAACCAAACTCTACAGTCCACGAGAAAGCAGATTTATATCATTTATTAGCTGTTTTGACTTTATTGTAATTGAGTTACTTCATAAACCGCACCATCAGTACACGGAGATGTAGTTATCGATTTTATTTTTCTGATTCTGGGCAATGCACTCCGCGATCCACGTGATGTTGCGTACCTCCTGCTCCTTCAGGCGCAACCACGCCCATACACTCAGCAACGTGAATTGCTGCGTGAAAGCGTTTTTGTTGTACTGCATCTCCAACAAATAGAACCAGTCCTCGATGTTTTTTGCCCGCTGGTGCCCTGCGAGTCACTAAAGATGTCTTTAAACTCGCCAATTAGCTCCACTACACCCTTAATTTGTTCAACCTCCTCGGCGGTGGCCAATTCATTGTGGTAAACGGGGTACAACTGGCCAAACTGTGGGAAAAGGCCGATTTTCTCCTCGGCACTGAGCTCCGAGTGCAAAGAGTTCAAGGCAATGTTGATCACGCGCTTATCTGCCTCGAAATTCAACAACCGCGTCATGATCTCAAGGTCTGGACCATCGAACTCCGCCTCGACGAACTTGATGAACGCCTCCAAGTAGTTTCGGTACAATCTGTTCCTGATGATCTCGATGTTCAAGTCGTCCAAGTCATGGAGCGTCAAGCAGTCCTTGAAAAACGGCGCCAAGGGCGTATCGACCAAGACCACATCGTATAACGAATCGATATCCGTTGCCGTGGATAATGTAGGGAGGGTATCGAACCAGCCCAACGGATGGCACTTGGGCAAAATGTCCGCCAAATCGCGCTCGTGCAACGCGCCAGTAATCATCAACAGCACGTTATCGATCATGTAGCCGTATGAAATAAAGTCCAAGAACCGCGCCAATTTGCCCGAGCTTTGGCTCCGTAAGTACTGAAACTCCAGATACATGCGTTTCGAGAGTCTGTCCTGAATAATCAGCGTCAGCAACGGCCCCGCCTGCGACGCCAAGAAATTGCCGTAGTCCGTCGCCGACAACTGCAACTTCAAGTCTTGCAAAGTGTCACATTGCGTCAAATTGGCGTACTGGTTCGACGTCAAAAGGCCATTACGGTAGCCGCGCACGACTCCCTCAATGTAGCCATAATCGACGTTGAAAAAGAGTCCCTCCATGTTTTCCTGTATGCGAAAGTGGATACTTGTCGAGATATTAAGGTCTTATGTGGCTTTTACAGTGGGTTGTGCTGGGTGTTTTAACAGTACCTGGGATCGTTGATAGTGCGATAGCGGCACTGGGCCCACGGCGGCGCACGACCGGCGCGGACTGAGCTGATAAAATCACGTGATCAAGGTTTCGGTGGGTGTGCATATCAGGCAACACTTTGACACTTTATCTTTTAGCTAGACGGCAAAGATGTTGAAAAAGTTTTTGTTTTACCTGGGTTTGAATAAAAAGCTTTTGTTTTGGCGACTGATCAGTTCTGGTTTATGAATGGCTCGAGGGGAATAGCTAGATAGTGCCATGTGCATCGCAGTATAAGAATTATGTTGAATAAGCCAGAAAGAGAGGTCGGTTTTTTCGCGAATTCCAAGCACTGGGGCCGATCGATCCAATAAACATTTTCTTTCGTTAGTGTATGTTTAATCAACTCTCATTGAAACGCCCTGTATGCTGACTAGACGGGTGAATCGGCTTCGCCTCGGGTTTTTTTGACCCATTTGATCGAACAATGGTTG
This sequence comes from Metschnikowia chrysoperlae, assembly GCA_030674525.1. NCBI lineage: Eukaryota > Fungi > Ascomycota > Pichiomycetes > Serinales > Metschnikowiaceae > Metschnikowia > Metschnikowia chrysoperlae. Next base: position 6,156 of record JAKTYQ010000355.1, read on the forward strand.
GCTCTTTTTGTAAATTCTTCAGAGCCGAGAGAAAAATATCCGAAATCGTTCACAGTAAACAGATGAGGCAATACCAAGAATGTGTTATTCATTTCCACTTAAGTCTGTTTCTATGCAGATTGCCCTCGGAACCCTCGCTTTCCTCACACACACCTGTATACCACCACGGAAAACCGAGGGTGCACAACAGACATGAGCCCAGCGCGCCAACCAACCTATAGGCAAGTAAATAGGAGGCACACAAGACGTAATAGAAATACTGCTATTTTTCTTCTTTTCGTTAAGTGAATCAATTCAAAACATACATCGAAAGAACAAGGAATCCCTGAGTCTATACGATGTCGGCGCTACTTATAGACTGTCTCAAGGCAGACCTCGATCCACGGCTCGCCCAAAAACTAGATTCGGACGAGAGTCTCAAGAAAGAGGCCGTGGCTTACCTCGATAACCTTCTTGTGAGCGAGCAATTGCTCTCGACCGATGTTTTTGCAAGCACGAGCTCTGCTATTCCGGGAAAGACGACGTTGACGCAAGAAATCGCCGAGCTCGATCTGCGGGCACGCCAAATCGACGTCAAGTTGGCGAAAATGACCAACGAAAACCGCGACTTGATCATTGACGTGAGCCAGAACTTGAAGGCCACGGCGGCCAAGATTGATACGCGGCTTGACGCGGAAATCAGCGCAATTTTGCTAAATATCAACGACATGCATGTGAAATGGGACACGCCGGCGAAAAGACGCGCCGCAGAAAACCTTGCTACCACTAGTAGCTCGATGCTTTTCGACATCGATCCTATCTTGGACATTTTGGAACTCCCAACGTTGTGCAAGTTGTGCATATTGCAGGGAAACTACCAGGAAGCATTGGAGATCTCGATGTTGGTGAAAATGCTCATCATCAAATTCCCCAATTTGCAGACTTTCCGGAAGATCGAAGACAGGATCAAGATTGAGCTCCAGATTATGGTCAAGGGATTGGTTAGGCTTCTCAACACAAATTTAAAGCAGTCGAATATTCTCAAGATCTTCCAAATCTTGAACCGGCCAGACTTGATCCAAATCGCAAATGGTTCAGGGACTGGATCTGCGTCTAAGTCGGAGAATTCTACGAACGCTGGTGCGCGAGAACGCACGCTAAAGATCATCTACCTAAACTCGCGCTTTAAATTTATCACTAGCGAGCTTGCGTCGCTCAAACCTTTGCTCAAGTTGAAAAAAATCACCTACTTGAAACGTTGCATTGAGACATACAGAGAACACCTTTCGAACTCACTCTCCATTTATCACGCGATCTTCCACTCTGTCGGCGCGGTCGATGACAAAAGCGAAGATAACTTCTTGACTCACTCTTTCGTTAAGAGTTTGGTTAGAATACTTCTTGTTGAACTCAGAGCACACTTTGAAGAAATAGCGTCTAATAGCGATGATGAAGGCGATGTGAAAAGCCAGAAAGATGGGGTCGTGCTTCAGCTAATATACCTCTGCAAATCCTTAGACAAATATGGTTTGAACTTCGAGTGTATGCTCACGTGGGAGCTCTGCCTTACCGAGCCGAAACTTATCAGCCAAGAAGACTGGTGCCGGAATCTCCTGAAAGTGAAAAAGTTTCGTGCCTGAATATGTTTTACAAACCACTCAAATCCACGACAATTACCGAAGACTGTTCAAGCCAAACAAATAGCCCAATTCTCTTCTGCCAAGACGGCTGCTCGACTTCAACGCGTTTTCGTCGAGCGCAGAGCCAATCAACTCTTTCTTCCGCTGCTGAAGGTCCATGATTCTGTCCTCCACACTGTTTTTTATAAGCAACCGGTAGACCTTCACTGGTCGCTCCTGGCCAAATCTGTGAGCACGGTCCATCGCCTGGTCCTCCACATAGGGGTTCCAAAAAGGGTCCATGATCACTACATGGGAAGCACACGTCAATGTCAAACCAACATTTCCTGCCTTCAACGAGATAAGCAATACCCTTGGCGTGCCCTTGTAGAACTCGCTAATGGTGCGATTCTTGTCGTCAATATTCATCAGGCCGTCGTACCGAAGAAACTCAATATTGTTCTGCTTGAGCGCGTACCCCATGAGATCAAACGTGACTGTGAAATGCGAGAAGATAATGATTTTCTCGTCTGGGGTGTCCTGTATAACCTCGTCTATAATGCCTAAGGTGCGCTCCATTTTTGCCGACGGCGTGAACCCTGCATCACGTCTTATCAAGAACTTAACCTTGTCTGAGTTTGAACTTTTTCTCGTGTTAGACATGCCATATAACGTCTCGAGTTTTTGCTGATCGTAGCCCTCTTGGTCGACCTTTGTAAATAAAACGTAGTCGACAATGTCAGTGAGTGCTGTCTGCTCGCCACAGGTAACGCAGTGAGCCGATTGCGTACGGAGCCCTTGGTCGTTTGCGCTAAACAATGTATCCACGCATCCGTCACACACCATATGGCCACACGCTGCAAGGATCTTAATAGAGCCTTCGCCCACCACGTCAAAGCACAGCGGACATGTAAACTGAATGTCTTGCTTGTCAGAGCCGTTGCCAAGGGCCAACTGCGTGTCATCTGCGCCCGAGAACTTGCGCACGATTTCCTTCACTGACCCTGACATGGAGGTACACCTGTCGTACATCTGGACCCAGTTTGTGCCCAGAAACGAGTCTGAGTTTTCGTGTGAGTTTAGCTCGCCCACTTCCACCAACAACTGGTGAATGCACGCCTGGCGCAAACGAAGAAGCAACGTGAGAAAGTTGCTGTGGCCCAGCGGGCTGACTGTGTTCATGAGTTTCCTTGCTTTTTTCTGAATACCGGTTTCGAGAGCTTGATAGTACTCAAGCTCCTCGTTTTCCATCTTCACGAAAACTTGCTCCACGGTTTTCTCGGGAAGCTGTATCAAAGGCTTGCCATCGACCTTTGAATCCTTTGTTCTACGCAACATGACCGCCAGCAATACCAAACGAAGCTTCTGCATCGACTGGTTACGGTCATAATCGTCAAACGCGTCACTCGTCAGTTTGAGCGGCACCAAAATGTCCAGTTTGAATTTCTGCTCATCATCATACGGCTTTGCGTTGAGGAACCGCAAAATCGGATATAGCTCATCGATACTATTCTGCATGGGCGTACCTGTGAGACACATGCGATGCTTACCCCTCAACACAGCCACCGCTTTCGATGCCTGCGAAAGCTTATTGCGGATATACTGCGCCTCGTCCAAAACGATGCGGTGGAACACAGCCTCCTGGCAATAGAATGGCAGCAGATAGGTCTGTCCTCCCGTGCCTCTTTGCGGAAGAGCGTTTTGCCCGTGCGACACTTTGGCGGCTTCAAACTCATAAACAAAATGCTGCTTGTATTCCGAGGCGAGTGTGGTATAAGAGGTAAGGATCACATCGAAGTGTGACATTTGAGCAAACGAGGTCAACTTGCGCCGTTCTTGACCATGGTAAAACGCCACTGATAGTGTATGCCCGGGCTTTAGCTTCGCCTGCATCTCGGCATCCCATTGCCGTAGCAAGGATACCGGGCCAACAATTAGCGTAGTCTTACATGCCGGATCCAAGGGTGGATTGGCCGCCATCACTGCTAGCGTTTGCACGGTTTTACCCAAACCCATATCATCTGCCAAAATACAGCCCTGCATGGCCTTTTCCTTTTCCAAAAGCCAAAACAACCCACGCCGCTGGTGATCTAGCAACTGGATCGAGAGCGCCAGAGGCGTTGGTGACATGCCCTCAATCTTCTCCTCTCGACCAAGGTCCCTAAATAGATTCTCCAAGTGCTCATGATCGTCATTGATGGGACCCTGCATATAAGGATTGACGTTTACACGATAGGCGGGCGGTGGTTGTGGTTGTGGATGCAAATTGAGCATACCTGGCTGGAAAGGGTCCAGGGGGCTTGACAGCGCAAGTTTTTGTGTTTTCACTGACTCCAAAATTAGCTTCATACGCCGTGTTTTTTTCACGCGTTGTAGCAAAGTATCGGCTGAAGCAAGACGCTCAGTCACGTGCCGACTATATTCTTCCTTCAACGCATCTTGCGTGAATGGGAGCATCAGCATTTTCCTCCTGGTCTCCCCCACTTCCTCGTAATAATTCTTAATCTGGCGCAGAAGCACGCCGATTTGCGTATCGATTTTTTGCGCGTAAGTCTGGAGCTGCGGCATCGTCAAATTCATGAAATAGTTGCTCACAGAGAGGTCCTCTGGCGGCGGCGCTGTCTGTGCACCAGCATGGTAGACTGGCGCTGGCTGATTGAATGCGGGTGGCTGTGATTCAGGCATGTTTTGGCCGTAAATCGGTGGTGGCTGGTTGAACAAGCCATTGGCAGGCACGGGCGGGGAAATCGCCGGCGGCTGAGAAACATCAAAGGAGCTTTTCTTGAATGATCCCACGCGCTCGGCCTCCTCTTTAGACAAGATGGCGATTTCTTCATCTGATGACTCATCATCAGGCGCCTGTCGAAGCGGAGAATCCGTGATCACATAGGACTCTGTGTCACGTGACGCACTCAATTCAGGGGCATTACCTCGACTAAGCCTCGGCGCCACTGGCGTTATCTCCTGAACATCGTCATCGTAAATTTGCGTAGGATGTTGCGCCGCATCATAAAACGAGTCTTCCTCCTCTGTGGTTTCCTCCACATGAGCCGCTTGTTTGTTTAAATTCATGAGACCCGGCTCACGCAAGCTTGGAGCCTCGTCACCACTATCATGATCCACCTTATCCTCGCTTTCATCGTCGCTTATCACCACAATCGCGTCCTCGGAGGTACCGTACGCGTTTGCGCCAAGAGTGCCGTTTTCTGGCGCGAAAAAGGGCGAAATCGTGCTGTTGCGTGACCTTAGATGCCTCTCCGAGCTTTCTGATGTGATATGTGACACTTGTGGCGCGAAATCAGCCACGGATTCCTCTCCATTTGCCCTCTCCAGCTCATTTACAAATAATCCCGATTCTTCGGTTTCCTCAGCGTGTGTTTCTTGCGGCACGACCGGTCTAAGAATAATAAATTCAGGCTCAACCGTTGGTTAAGCAGA
>JAKTYQ010000356.1:0-11288 GCA_030674525.1 Metschnikowia chrysoperlae
TATCATTATCCTTTTTTGCTCCTCCCTGAACTGAATTCAAAAATCTAAATTTGAGTTATTTCTGTAAGTGTGAGTGCTTCGGTACATGAGAGAAGTCTTCTTCTCCGACGACAAGAGGGGACAAAACAACTTTTATTTAGTAGCGCTAATTTAACAGGTTTCGGTCCAATCAGAAGAGTTCAATTGGCACAATGCACCCACAGGTTGATATTGCTTTTGAGTTTCAGAGCGGCCTTTTATCATAGATGAATCATATGAAACAGGCCTGGGGAAATAGCGATGAAATCTAATCAGATTCATCAAGCGAGAAGCAACAAAAAGGAAAGAAACCAACACTCAACAGGTCGAAAGTATGCACTCTTCTTTGTTGTAGAATGCCCAGTTTAACCTCAATAACTTTGCTCAAATGAGACTTTTTGGTGTCCTTTACAGACGTGATTCACTGAAAACGGCCACAGCGGTAATATCTATCCACTAAGTGTTCGAACTAGATTTGTCATACCACCAAATGTACATATAAACTCACGTGACCGGGAATAAAAAGCATGAGCGCATGTGCTGCGAATTTGTCAGTGTTTCAACCTCCCCAAAGAATCACTGTGGAAACAATGGCAACCCCTATGCATGCTTAAAACTTCTGAAAAAAGGCTGGTCCAAAAAACCAAAAAACCAGGCTCAATATTTATCTGATATTATTCTCGTTTTACGTTTGCGGTGACCATATTTTGGGAAGCTATCCAACTTTAGTTGATTATCTAGCCGCTCATATGTCGCACCCTTTGTCATCATTACTCAGGAATTTGTCAGTCCGGCCGCCCGCTCGCGCCCGTAAAAGAATCCGTGCAACCCCATAAAGCACATGCCGCACGCCGGGAAAGAAGAAAAGAAAAACCTCGAGATCTCGCATTCACGAACATACATCAAGAGACATTTGACGCCGCAAAGTTTCGAAAGTTGAAAACAAGACTCTTTGAATCGCAGAATTCACAGGCTACAGATTCTTCACAAGACTATCATACATATTAGATACTTATACCCAGCACCACCATTTGCCGTTGAAGTCTCACGGACCTAATCGAACTTATTCAGGATGCTGTCACCTATACAACCAACGCCGATGAACCCGCAAGGGTTCACCAACATGCCGCTCGTATCACCGGCGCTCACACCCTCGATTCCGCGAACACCGCAGAAGCCGCCTCAGATCTCTCAGGAGGAGAGAAACAAGCTCCCAATCCACGATAAGCTTCCTTATGTTAGGTGCATTGCTAGAGCAAGGATACCCACAGTTCAGGGTCCTGAGATATTTCTACATCTCTACGAAAACGATAGCGACAAGAAGGAGCATTTGGCTATCGTTTTTGGCGAAGATATACGCTCGAAATCGCTCTTCAAGCAGCGTGAGGGAGACACACAGCAAGATAGAATGACCCGTGGAGCTTACGTGGGCAAGCTTTTCCCTGGCCGCACAAACGCGGACTTCGATGAAAAGGCGGGAAAACGTCTTCAGTTCGATGAGAAAGGCGAGTTGATTACGCTGGACCTGAACACTTTTACCGACGATGTCTTGGCGCGTATACACTCAGAATGCTACACAGGCGAGACAGCGTGGTCTGCGCGTTGCGACTGTGGCGAGCAGTTTAACGAGGCTGGGCGTTTGATGGGTGAGAACGGGCATGGCTGTATAGTGTACTTGCGCCAGGAAGGCCGCGGAATCGGCCTCGGCGAGAAGCTCAAGGCGTACAACTTGCAAGACTTGGGTGCAGACACGGTTCAAGCCAACTTGATGTTGAGGCATCCAGCTGATGGGCGCTCGTTCTCGTTGGCGACTGCCATTCTAGTAGACCTTAACTTGGTCAAGGTCAAGCTCTTGACCAACAACCCAGATAAGATCATAGCGGTGGAGGGCAAGAACCGTGATGTTGAGGTTGTGGAGAGGATTCCTATGGTACCCTTGGCCTGGAACTCGCACAACGGTATCAAGTCGAAGGAAATCGAAGGCTATTTGAGTACAAAAATCGAGAGGATGGGACACTTGCTAGAAAAGCCCATCAGAATATAGATTCGAAGGCGCTCATAAAATTCGGAAGGCGGCTCGAAAAGATTCGTGAGATCTTGTTTGTTAACACTTGTCTATTTAAAAAATCCTATTTGCCGAATACACATTCAAGCGGTCTTCTCGGAAGTCTCAATGGTGTTACCCAAAGCATTGGTCTCAGGGGCAATTTCCGTTTCAGTGGTATTTCCCAATGCGTTGGCCTTCTTTATTTCAAGCAAGCGTGTTGCCTCCTTGTGAACGTCGGCGACTTCACTTGAGACCTGCTTGTAGAAGTCGTGCACCTTGGCACCATATGGGGAAGAAGAAGCTTTTTCAAAATAGTGATGCAATTTCTGCAGGTATGAGCTTTGCTGCACCAGGTTTGTGAGCGACGTCAACAGACTTTGAGCCTTGTTCAAGTTCTTGGCCGCAGCCGACTCCGGGTCTTGCGTGTGCAAGTATTTGCTATCCAAGTCGGTTAAAAAAGACTTGAACTTGGCGCTGATGCCCTGTTCCTTGTCGATTGTGATGGCCTTATCAATCAAGCTGTCTGAGACTTTATATCCGGACGCCAAAAGCTGGGCCAAAATGGCCAGTTTGGGTTTCTCCTCCTGGGAAATATCATCGTGCGAGTCATCGCCAGTGATGATTGCGTAGTCTTTCTTCAACTGCTTTTCGTCATGGGCAGTCTCTTCTCCGCTCTTGGCTGCCTCTTGGTATGTGGGGAGCGTCGACTTGGTCACCTTGACAGACACGTTTTCCAACTCTGCTTCGTTTAAGAGAAGAGCAGTCTCGACTGCCTTAGCCAGCGTGAAGTTTACCTGATAAGACTTGTGGCACTTTGCGTCGGTATCGAGTTCATCTATGGACCGAACATTACCACAGAAACTGAAAAATTCCTGAAGCTTGTATAAGTCGACGGCTGGGGAAACGTTTGAAACAGTGACAGCAGACATTATCGAGTGCGATGTGCTATTGGTTTTGGGTGTCTCGAATAATATTTGGGGCAAGCAATTGATATGCTGAGTGAATTTTAGTTCTGAATATTCAATAAGGATAGATTCAAAAAATCTCTTCACATGAAGCTTCTTGCCCCTTGCTTATATATTATGTGGCACACAGGAAAGCACCGCAGCAGTCTGGCAATCGTCATGTGCATGACGACATTGAGCGTCCCTTGCTGTGAGAAACTTAAAGCGGACTGCACGAAACACGGAGTTCACGCAATCGGATCCAGTCTGCGTCTAGGGGGCCATTTTGGATTGTGAAGCTAAGGGCAGCACAGAGCAAATCTGATAAACAAAAATGCGTTTTGCGTCTTCCAAAAGCATGTGTATTGCGCTTCAAACATCTGATCGCCAGTATTCAATGCGCACGAGCACGAAGCTGTCTCGCTTTCTCAGTGCGTAGTGATCATCGAAAATACGCTGCGCCGGCGTTGTGGCTTAGGTAGGTCCATCATTCATCGAATCCGATAGAAACAAAAAACGAACCAAGAAACAAAAAGAAAATAAGTAACAAAGAGATGAAAAAGATGGGGAAAAAATCGATGTGTCCATGCTTGACTTCGTGTGGAAGTTAAACCACAAATCACGCGTGTTTGTTATCGCCTGCTGTAGCCAATAATTCGCCAATGTGGCCTACAGAGTTAGACACATGGCAAAACGGTCAACGGAATCGAAAAGCGGAATTCGTTGGCCTCGCTTTCTACCTTGTATGCCAGTAAGTACTCTGCAAATGCCTTTGGATCCTCGTCGATACGATAGGATTCCATTTCGGGGAACTGATTGAGCACAAATCGGAACACCATGAAGTAGCGTAGATCCATGAAGGCAGACAGCTGGAACTGCTGGGTGAGAAATCGGGGTAAATTGAGAAATGCGCCTGTTTTGGGGTTTGGGTCGCTCGAGAATGGAAACATCACTGCGTCTGCATAAGTGTTGGCCTTGATCGTGGGCGTCACTTTATAGATATTGACGATTTTCCGCTCGTTTGCAACATGGAAAATCTCGTGTGCCTCGATGTGTGAAGTGAAGCCAACAACACGAGACGGCGTGCGGAATTCTGGATGTAGCTTGATGCTAAAGTGTACGTCATCGCCCACATGGTACGTGCTGTTGGACATTGTCAACACGCAAAGTGACTGGTTGTTGACTTTGATTTGGTACGAGACACGGGGCTTTTCGGGCATTTGCGAGATCAAGTGCCGGTCGGCCGGGTTCGCGTAAGATACCGAGCTCTTGCGTCGTTCTTTGGCTGCTAGTGACTCGAGGCTGCCTTCAATGAGTGAGTCCAATTCAGAGACAAATTTCGCTTTACTTGTGGCGTTTTGCGTGACAATCTCACTGTTTTGTGGATTGCTGATTTTGTCGCTTATGACAATACTTTCATTCTCATGAGACTTCGCTCCTGAACCATCGCTTGGGTTTGTTGCAGAAATTGGTGTTGGCTCTGGGAGCTCATCCACGCTATCCAGCGCATTTGCATCCTCTTCATTTTCGTTTGAGCGGGGATTTGCAGTTGAAGTTTCGCTCGGGTCACCATTTTCGGGGTGAGATTCCAAAACGGCGCCGTTTCTACCGTGTAAGTTCAATGGCAGAATATCAAGGATCCCACTGGCTTCATTGTGTTCCGTCGTATTACCACTTATTTCGTCTGAGCTCTTGGCCCCATCCCCTAGGCTCGCCCATTTTTCATTGTTTTCAATTAAATTTGAAGGGTTTTTGACTTTTCTATCATCTCTGCTGTCGCTGACGGTTTCTGGGCACCAATTCTGATCCATCAATGGCTCTTTCAAGTAGTCGTGTTGGAGCCATCCGCGGTCAAGGCCAAAATGGCCCGGCCTGAACTGAAACGGGAAGTAAACCGCCCTGTGTTTCATCTCGTTATTGACATTTTCCTGCATCCCGACAACAAACGAATACGCTATCGAAGCTAGCCCTGCGTCACCAACAGACCCTGTCAGTTTTGTGTTGTATGAGGGCGGGAGCGTTTCAGGGGGCACATTTACGCGGAATCTATAGCTCGATTTGCCGCCAGGAGCTACCGACGTGCTTGCGAATACAAGGTGCTGAGCCGTGACGTAAAAGGGAACAACAAATCTCGAGAGACTCGACGAGAGCTCGTCCTGCTGCTGGATCGTTAATGAATCTGCGGTTCTCGGCCTTTCCATGGTGTTGAATGGGTGTGCAAGATCATGAAGCAAGTAGTGTGCCGTAGCGTCAAATCGCTTAGCATGGAGATCGGGAACACCCTCGATCCTGGCCAGTTTCAGCGTGTTTTCTGAAGTTTCAGTGTCATTTTTAGTGGTCACGTGACCGTCCTTGAAAAGCTTCGTTTCGAGAATCTGTTGCACTTTTTCGTCCACCTCGGCACTACAGTAGCTACTCACGTACTCTGAGTTCTTCCAGAACACGGCCAGTGAGCTTTCAGAGCCGGTGTCAGCACCGATCTGGTGGTTGAGCCGCACGTATCCCAACATCTGGATGTATCCCAATAGAAGCGGCACTTCCGGTACTTTTTCCTCCACCAAATGCGACTTTTCCGATCCCCATAGCGAGCTGAGCCAGCCGGTTCTTTTCTCGGTCGAAGCGCCTTTTGTTGTATCGATATTTGCGTCATGTCCATCACGACTGTGATCGCTTGGAACTTGATTCTTGTTCACATTGGAAAACTTCAAAACGCAATCGAATTTATCGGGCGAGTTCGGTGCTTGTTGATATTCGAGGGAAATCTCAAGAGAATCGTTCACTTTCTTTGTGAATTTATGGTTTATGGGCGATATCTGGGGCATCGATTGTTGTAGAGTAGGTTTCGTGGAGAACTGAACGCGAGGCTCATAATGAGCGCGCGGCTCTCTACATACGAAAAACAAAGAGCAGTTCTTTGAGAAGCTAAAATCAATCCAGGGCTTGATTATAGGCCGAGAATCCTGCTATTGATCCCCAAAACAAAACAAACTGTTTCTTGGCCCAATTGTACATTCTATTAATCTGTGCGTGACTCTTTTCAACTGCAGGTTCGCGAATTGCAACTATTCTCATATCCTGTCACATTATGCCGCCACCAGCCCTGCTGTCGGTATATTGATACTGCGGGCTTTTATTCAGATGTAGACTTCTTCTTCACTCACTTTAAACTTGTTGTGCCTCGCTCACCTCGCCAGTGGGTTGCTGGGCACCCTGTGTGGGAACCACCAGGCTAGGATCTGCGCCGTTCATTTGATGGAAATCCAAGATCTCACTGTACATCATCACTCTCCAAGTATCCACTGGCAAGTCGGCATCGTTGAAACTCCAATCGAACTTGGTCTCACATGCAGGCTCGTCGGTGGGGTCGTGGTATGGTTCCATGTATGGGTGCTGCAATGCCTCGGCCGCCGAAATCCGCTTTTTTGGGTCGAAAACGAGCATCTTGGAGAGCAAATCGATCGCCTCGGGTTCCACGTGCGTGCACAGTGCAAACCTCTCGTTGAAAGGGATAGGGTCTCTTTGCGGCAACAGCTGCACGAAACGCAAAGTATTTTCCGAGCAGATTGTGTCAATAACGTCGGAAGGAGGAGAACCTAAGAGCTCGGTGATAATGGAGAACTGGTGAACGTGGTCTCTGCCGGGAAATAGCGGCTTGCCCTCGATCATTTCGGCCAATATACATCCGACTGACCACAAGTCTACCTCGGTGTCGTATTTTTGCCAGGTCAACATGATTTCAGGCGCACGGTAGTACCTGGTGGACACGTAACCCGTCATCTGTGGGTCTTGGATACGTGCTAAACCGAAGTCGCAGATCTTCAAGTCACAGTTCTCGTTGATGAGAATATTGGAAGGCTTCAAGTCTCTGTGGATAACGCCCGCAGAGTGCACATATTTCAAGCCACGCAAGATCTGGTAAGTGAAGTACTGGTTGAATTGTTTCTCCAACGGACGCGAGGTGAGCAAACGGTGCAAGTCAGTACCTTGCAATTCCGTCACGAAATAGATGTCCTCCAATGGCGACAAGAAGATATCGTCCAACGTGATGAGGTTTTCATGGCGCAAGTGTTTCAACAACTTCAACTCTCTGTACGTTCTCTTCGCCAACACAGAAGTCAGGAACGGCTTCATGATTTTCTTCACAGCAACGTTCTGGCCAGTGAGCTTGTCCATCGCAGAACACACCAAGCCGAAAGCGCCCATGCCGACGGGGTTCAAGTCGGTGTATCTTGAAGTGATCTCAAACACAGTGCCGAAAATCTGCGTTCTCGTGAATTCGCCTGCGGAAGTCATTGTTGTTTTTTATAATTAATGAGTCTCTAATTGCTCTGATAACGCGTGGGTTAAGGCAGGCCGCGATGATTCCAAATTGAAAAGTATAGTTTTTGTGTTCGGGCCTTGACTTCAAAAAAACAACTTCTCACAAAAAAGTCCCTGATGGAGGTCAAAAAAATACGTGGGTTAGTAATTACGACACGGCAAACAGGTGTGGGCAAACTGCCAGGCGAGTGCGTGCGGTGTGCTGAGACGAGGCGAAAAAAGCCGAGAAAAAGTAAAAAAGGTCCGCGAAAAAACAATAGCCGTAAAGCGAGCGCCAAGGGTGAGAACACGAAAAAAGCCGAATACACGCCCTGGAAGAAACGCGTAAAATGTGGGAAAGCGGGAGGGTGAGAACAATGTTGCGACTGTGATTAGAGCAAGTGAAGATAATGTGCGTATATCCCGAAAGACGGTTTTTGACCGCTTTTCTAACGATTAGGGACATCCGATTTGGAAAGACTCGGGGTAAGTTGGGAGCGGCTGGACAAAAATGCAGCTAAAGTTTATCAGTAAGCGCAATTTACAGCCTCCTTGCGTCTCGGGCCCATTTGAGGCGTCAGCGTTACGTCACGCGTTATGCGCGACATTCTTCACTTGGTGACAATACGATAAGCTTCAGGCTGAAGCGTTCAATGGGTCCTCTGAAAAGCGGTTTTCCGCAACTCGACCGGATTGAGCGTGCTTTCGAGCTTCCAATGTCAAGTTGAGATTGCTATTTGGCTATTGAACGGTACGTGTACTGTAACCCCATGTCGCATAAACATGTCTGCGCTTTTCGGAGTTAAGAACGTATCCAAGTTTCTCTTGTTACTTCTTTTTCTTTTTTTTTTCTTTTCTTTTTTGTTCCGGCAATGAATTCAACAATCTAGTGGAGCTTTAGCGCAGAAAAGGCCTGCAATTGGGCTACTGAAAACGACTTATTTACGTGCGTGGCACATTCTCGGGCCGGCGACAATACTTGGAAATTGAACCTTACATCAAAGTCTCATGATAGCATATGGCGTATCAATAGACACAATGCCAGCAAATGCAAAGTTTATTGAAGTGCTAATCATCACATGACAGCATTTTGTCGTGTTTTCGAAAATCTGCCAAGACTCACCGAATGTTCATGAGCTTGCCCATGTGCTTGCCGACACTGCTGGCCAACTCCTCTTCGCCATCGGCACGTGCCTGCTTGTAATAGTCGAAAAGAGACCAGAACTTCAAGTTTTCGTCTCCTGAAACCGTGGCTAAAGTGGTCCCGTCCGGGCTCAAGCACCCATTCAAGATCCTGGAGTCATGGGCCTGGACAATCTCGCCTGTCTTCTGCAAAGTGGGGTAATTGAATAGCGAAATGCTGTTTGATGGGTACCCATGCGTGGCCACCACCTCGTATCCCGTGCCTTTGGCGTAGCCCCAATTCAACGAAGAGATCTGCGACTCCGTTTCTATCAGGTTCACACGTGCGCCCGTGCTGGTGTTCCAGAAATGGATTGCCTTATCGCTGGTACCTCCGCCGGTGGCCAAGAGCAGATTCTGGTAGGGGCACCAGGCCATAGCCTTGACCGCAGCACGATGGTTTGTTTTTTGGAATAAGGGATTGCCCAGCGTCCGCGCGTCCCAAATCGCCACCATGTTATCGTTCCCGCCAGACAGAAATTGTTGCCCGTCACCACGGTATTCGACACCACATACTTCCGCCACGTGCGCGTCTCTGTTGCCAACTAAATGGGACGACACACGCACGTCGCTGTGGTACAATGATCCCTCTTTTGATCCCTGGGTAAGGAGATGCAGCAGCCAGCAGTGGGCGGCCACACGGCCCGTAGCGCCGGAAGAAAGGGTGCGTAGCCTCGAGTTCGTTTCAATGTCCCAGATTTCCACCAGCCCGTCATCCTTGCCGATGGATATGTACAGGCCGTCGTCGGACCAGCGGAGCGACAGCACGAGGCTACCCTGGGTTTCACACAAAAGGCCAACGGACCCCGTTGAGGCGTTCCACACGTAAACCGCGTCCTCTAGTCCGATCACAATCAAGTTGGTCAGCGACCACAGCACTAGGTTCAAGTAGAAATCGTCGACAATGCTGGGCGCGTCTAACACGCGTTCCGGTGCCGTAGGGATCTTTTTGGCCCGCTCCAGCGCCAAAGACGGCCGGAGAGACCGGCCGGATGTCTTTCTTAATGAATCATGTGTAATGTGGCTGAACAAATCGAGAGGCTTGCTCCTGTCGGGAGGCAAGGGGCGGTATGACAAAATGCGTGAGTTAACATCGAGCCCACATGCTTCAGCTACGTGGTGCTGGTAGATTTTGCACGTTTGGGCCTTGATGTGAGTCTGCGGCAGCGCATTCGGATGTGGCTGCTCGGTGGCGGCGTTGAGCTTACCAGTGGTGGCGTTTTTTCGGCTTGGGATGAACCGGTCCAGAGTGGTGGCCTCTTGCGGCGTGAGGAGCGACGTCAGCCGCCGGAGCTTACCCGGTTTTGGTGGCGACATGGACATGCGGGCCAGAGGCATGGCGCTGGGCATATGTAAAAGCTTCGGCCGCGCAAACTCCGCTAGCAGCGACTTCAGCCTCAGCAGCAGCGCCTGTAAGAACGGCGGAGCCTGTTTCGGCATGGGCACGCGCTTTTTCGGCGGCAGAAATGTGTCTAGGGTCCTTTTCCCCGGGTTGGCCAGGCGCAAATTGTCCATTGTCACAGCGTTTACGGTCGAGTCATGGAACGGCGTCTTGGGCGGCTTTTGTTGTTTTGGCGGCAGGCCTAGAATCGTCAGCATCTCTTTTTAGTGTTTGTAATTGTAAGACAGGACTCTCAAATTTGCCTTGCTCTCTTGTAAGACGTTACAGGTAGGTACGGAACAGGTTTCTGACTGGGTCCAGGGTATATGAATCCAATTGTTCTCTTGAGGATGAATAGTCGCTTTGGGAATCGAACACGCTGGCGAGTCTCCTAATGTTATTGATCTTTGATGGCCAGATCGAGTTCAGGTCCTATGAAAAAAGGCACTTGTCGAAACAACGAAGAATGATGTTGGTGCAAATGAAAGACAACGATAATGTCAGGTAGATTGATGGCAGGGAATAGTTTTCTGGAGGTGACAATGAGAAGTGGGGAAGCGCTGACAAGGTTCGGGAACAGGGTTTCGTGGCGGTCACGTTCTGTTTTTTGCTGTTCAGATGATTCGAAAACTAAGTGTCCACGTTTGGCTGCCAAATAATGTCCAATCTCTAAACTGTCTTTTCCTAATATCCTGATTCTCGAGGCCGATGTTTGATGCGTTGGTATATTGTTTGTTTTCTTTCTTCCTAGTCCGCTATAATTTTTTTATAATGTTTTTTCGTTTGTCCTAGCAACGGCGCTGCCAAGGCTGAAACCTCTTTCTTGCGGCTCACCAGTGCCTTCGTTGACTCTGCTGCTGCTGCTGCTGGCACAAATGGCGTGCTGCTAATGTTGATATCCTCTCCGGATTAGGAAACGTGATTGCAACTTTTGCGGCTGCGCGCGTGCATATAACGGCACAATGAATGACGCTTAAAATTGCATGAAACGATAAATCATCAAAATAATGATCAAGCAAAGGGTACTACTGTTTACTTTCGTGTGTTATTTCTTTGTAATTGTCTGGAAGCCACGAGGCAATTTGTTTCCATCTCGTTAATATCACATCTTCCGAGGACACATGAAATGTACGAATTGAAAAAGGATGCATTTTCGCGCTTCCAACGGTCAGCTACGGTGACATTGTTCTCTCAGCTAGACGCACGTAATTTAAAACACAGGTCATTACCTGCAGGACCTCACCATCACCATACCTAAGCAGTTGATGCTCATATCAACTCTAATGTTTCAGTTACTGTAAGTAAAATGATATGTGTGTGTAAAAAGTCATTTGCTAGATCCCGAGATATGAAAGCCAAAGTAGAAAGAAGAATCTTTGTATTCTACTGCCTTTGCTTCAAGCAGAAGATCGGAAGA
>JAKTYQ010000357.1:0-11284 GCA_030674525.1 Metschnikowia chrysoperlae
ACCCAGTGTTGGCAGTGAAATGTTGAAATGTCCCGATCTGCTTACGCAACAAAGATGCAATGAAGAATGCTTCTTTAGACCAGGCACGCGCTACGGATCTTTTTCCTTCCGCAGTCAACTTGCCAGTTAATTGTATATCGTAACCCATATAAGTTGAGAGCAACAGTCACGCTGTGTCACGTGCGCAAACAAGACAGGACTCTCACCGTTTATTCGTCCGCGCAGCGGCCGGGCCTCATAGTGCGTCGCTGCGGGCATCGACACCGCACATCTCCCATACGTTCGACACACAAGCCGCCTGCAGACAGGGGCCCGAAAATTTCGCTCTCTCAAAATTTTTCCTTGAACCGAAAACCTCGCAGGTCTAACATCTTCACACATACACAAGGTTAAAATGGCTAAATTCATCAAGTCCGGTAAAGTTGGTATGTAGCTTCAACTTGAAACTCGAAAAGACGAAACCCATGACGGAGATGTCGCCGATGCACGACAGAAAGCCAGGATTTACCATTGTTTTATCCAACATCTCGAACTGGCTCCATGTCCGCTTCCGAAATGATACATAACAAGCGCAAGGACGAGCAAGCTTCCTCACCGGATTATCAAGTGCAAAGCGAGGAATCAAATTCTCGATCCAACAGTGCTCATGTTGATTTGATGTCAAGAATGATACTATCGTCAAGATAGCACCACAGCCCGCTTGACCATATATTTATCACGGGCAAGGACACTTTCTGTCAGCACATACCATCATGCATCTCATCATGATTGTTCTGGAACTTCTATGACCCAATGAGATACACATCATATTCGTGTCGTTTTCGTCGCATCGCAAACTTGCAAGTACTAACATCTTTTAGCTATTGTCACCCGTGGTCGTTTCGCTGGTAAGAAGGTCGTCGTTGTGAGACCACACGACGACGGTACCAAGTCTCACTCTTTCTCCCACGCCATTGTTGTTGGTGTCGAGAGAGCTCCATTGAAGGTCACCAAGGCTCACAGCGCTAAGCAGCTCGCCAAGAGAACCAAGGTGAAGCCTTTTGTCAAGTTGGTCAACTACAACCACATGATGCCAACCAGATACTCCTTGGACGTTGAGTCTTTCAAGAACGCTGTCACCCCAGAGACCTTGAGGGAGCCAACCCAGAAGGAGGAGGCGAAGAAGGTTGTCAGAAAGGCCTTGGAGGAGAAGCACCAGGCCGGTAAGAACAAGTGGTTCTTCTCTAAACTCCACTTCTAATCTCATTTTATAACATCATTTACCATGTAATAAAACTTCTGCAACGATCATTGTTTGTAGTATTCGGAAAGGGGAGGTGCACCAGGCTGCGAGCCCCACGAACAAACACCAAGACCAGTAGCCCATCTTTTCTAGATTTCAATATACGCTGCTAACGAAGCTCTCTAAAAAGAATACTCTATGGTGCAAGTGACGAGTTGTGCGGCTATCTGAACGCGAGGCTCATCTCACGATTTCGAATACGAGCCTGCGGCATGGTGACGAAATCGATTATGAGACCCTCTCCGCTCATTACATTGCTATCGACTCGCAAAGCTTGGAAAATTTTTTTAAGAGTTTCGCAAACAATCCGAGGGTTGTTCGATTTTGTAGAGCTGAGACCAATGTATGGTCTGTTTTGTAGTGTCCTATCGGCCCACGGCTTGTTCGCGCGAAATTGGTCAGGATTTTCCCCGGTCGAGATACAACTATAAACTCAAACGTGAAAGAGACAATGACAGAACCCGTTGACATTCTGAAGCTCAATATCAAAAGTGAAGCTTCCCAGGAACAAAAAGTCACGCCATGGGAAGTCGCAGCTGCCGTGGACGAGAATGGACTCTCACAAGGTATCGACTACAATAAGCTCGTGGAAACGTTTGGCACGAGGTTGATCACCCCAGACACTTTGGCCCGGTTTACCGAGGTCACGGGCCACGAGCCACACCCGTTTTTGAAAAGAGGCGTCTTTTTCTCCGAAAGAGACTTGGGCAAGATCTTGGACTTGTATGAGCACGGCGAGCCCTTTTTCTTATACACCGGCAGAGGCCCTTCCTCGGACTCCTTGCACTTGGGCCACATGATCCCCTTCATCTTTACGAAGTGGTTGCAGGATGTGTTTGACGTGCCGTTGGTCATTGAGTTGACTGATGATGAGAAATTTTTGTTCAAGCAAAAGTTGACTATCGAAGATGTCAAGAGATTCGCTAAGGAGAACTGTAAAGACATCATCGCCGTGGGCTTTAAACCAGAGAACACATTCATTTTCTCAGACTTGGAATACATGAATCCAGCCTTCTACGAGAACATCGTGAGAACATCGAGACAGATCACCACTTCTACGGCCAAGGCCGTCTTTGGCTTCCAGGACATGGACTGTATCGGTAAATTGCATTTCGCCAGTGTCCAAATTGCAACTGCGTTTCCCTCGTCTTTCCCTGAGGTTTTGGGCTTGCCTCCAAAGACGCCCTGCTTGATTCCATGTGCCATTGACCAAGACCCATACTTTAGAGTGTGCAGAGACGTGGCGGACAAGTTGAAGTTTGCCAAGCCTTCCTTGATTCACGCCAAGTTCTTCCCTGCTTTGCAAGGTGCTTCCACGAAGATGTCTGCCAGTGATACGACGACATCTATTTTCATGGATGACACCCCCAAGCAGATCCAAAAGAAGATCAACAAATACGCTTTCTCTGGAGGAAGAGCAACGTTGGAGGAGCACAGAGAATTGGGTGGCAACATTGAAGTTGACGTCGCCTATCAGTACCTCTCATTTTTCAGTTACGATGACGAAAAGTTGGACCAATTGGCCACTGCCTACAAGAAGGGTGAGCTTTTATCCTCCGAGATGAAGAAGGAGTGCATTGAGGTGCTCCGGGAGTATGTTGCTGCATACCAGGAGAGAAGACTGAAGGTAGATCAAACCGTGCTCGAGTCCTTTATGAAGCCCCATAAGTTGACTAGCGGGTTGATTGAGAGGAAGGTTCCTGCTAAGGAGAGAGTGAAGAAGTCCAAGAAGTAGACGTCCACCGCGAAGAAGTATTCCTGGTCTTTTCCAACTTGAGATGCCTGTGTATCTAGACGACGCATTTATAGAATCAAACGCACATGAAAAATGGGAACTTACGCAAGCAAGCTCTTTATATGCTGTAGCACAAACACAAGCTTTTCAAAGTCACCATCCTTAGTTTCGTCTGGCTTTCCAAACCACCGTGACGCAATGCTCAAAATAACGTTTTTGGGTTCTTTCAGCTGAGCTGCGACCTTGCCGATCTGACTGGCAATCACTTGTAGCTTCAAATTGTTGGGATCGCCCATAAGCACCACAGGTTCGGGCCCAAGACTATCCTCTTGATCTAGACTTCTGTTTATTGCGGACAGAGTGAGCAAAGGTATGTCAAACGAAGTATCCATAGCACCGTTCACCATGACATTGACAATGACTTTGTCGGTAAACGTGATTCTATGGAACTCGAAATTATCGGTACCGAAGGTAGCGGTAATTGTTTGCGAGCTCCCAGTATCATTCGAGGTATTCATTGCCGTCAGAACCTAAGGATTGACGGTGTCAAAGAATTTTGGCGCAGTCCTTCTTCGTGTATTATCTCGGATGAAAATTGCCGAGGTCTCAATCGCGAGGACATGAGTTATGCCGCCAAGAGCCGACAATCTCAGCTAAAATCAGAATAAATAGTATAGATTACTGAAGTTTTTATTATTGCTTGAAGTATGTTTACGTCTCATAAAACTTCATCTTGTTGTTTCAAACACTCGCAAAATATCGGTGTTTTGAACAAGGGATTCGTAAGCACATACTTCGCTCGTATTCTTGCTTACTCATGGTAACGTCTTTTTACTCATTCTTACTCAGTGCCTCGCGGTCGCGCCAACCCACGCTGTGCCGGCCGTTGCAAATGACATGCGTTTGACATTTAACCACGATCTTCTTTAAAACCTCTCAATTGTTTGTTGCAAAACAAAATAAAAGCTCACACACATCAGCAAAAGCCAATACAATCATTTTTTCCGCATTTGTGTCTCCGATAATTCCACGACTTCACACTATATTTACACATTGCCCGATCACGCCATGACGAAGTTTGCCTCAGTGCCAGACGCTATAGAAGCCTTCAAGAAAGGAGAATTTCTTGTGGTCATGGACGACGAGTCCCGTGAAAATGAGGGAGACTTGATCATTGCTGCCGAGAAAATCACTCAGGAGCAGATGGCGTTTCTCGTGCGCCATTCATCCGGCTACGTCTGCTGCCCACTTTCCACGGAAAGAGCGGACGAGCTTGATTTGCGGCCCATGTTAAGAGACAGAACTGATAGACATGGCACGGCATACACGGTAACATGCGATTTTGCGAATGGCACAACCACGGGAATTTCCGCCCATGACAGGGCATTGACCGCCAGACTGTTGGCGGCTTCCACGAGTAAGCCCGATGATTTCATCCGGCCTGGTCACATTTTGCCCTTGCGTGCAGTTCCAGGCCTTCTTAGAGCAAGAAGAGGCCACACTGAGGCCAGTGTACAAATGTGTGAGTTGGCTGGATTGGCGCCCGCTGCCGTCATTTGCGAGTTGGTGAGAGACGAGGACGGTTTAATGATGAGATTGGATGACTGTGAAAAGTTTGCTGAAAAATTCGGCATCAAGCTCGTCACAATCGAGCAGATCGTTAACCACCTTCCATAGACAATGGGTGTCAATCCAAAGACATCGCCCTCACCAAGAAAGCCACTCACATAGATATTAAGCTGCTCAAGATCAATTATACATACCGCAGATCTTCATTGCTCTGGATATTATTCACGCCTATGTAGATTAGACTATGCGAGAAGCAATTGAGCTTTTCTCTTACCACTGACCTCGTCCTTAACTGACTTCACTTCCACCTGAAGCTTGTCAAACACGCCCACAACTCTTTTCTTTCCCTTGTGATCGACGAACTTCAACTCGTATTTCTCTTCGTCAAACTCGGCAGAGCTGACATCACCCAACATCTCGAGCTTAATTAAACCCTCAACTCCAAATTTAGGCACAAGTACGACAATACCGTTGTTGAAACACTTAATGACATAACCCTCTTGCGTGGACTCGTTGTTTCTCATCACCTGCCCAACGTAGTATTCGATACTGGATCTGCCCGCAAACTGCGCATTCCTGTGTCTCCTGTTGATGTTTTTGGTAATGAGTTCCATCTTGTTCTTGTCTCTGTGACTCAAGTCCAACATCTCATAGCCTATCGCGCCTGCAAGCTGTCTATGAGCCACAACATCACAGTATCTTCTGATAGGCGATGTGAAGTGTGTGTAGATATCCACTGCCAAACCATAATGCCTGTAATCCGGATATCCGTACACACCAGATGAGAAATATTCGGCCGCCATCATACACCTCGTCGACATGATTCTAATAAGCGTGTTGAAGTATGGGTCATTTTCATCCACACAGCGGTCGAGGGAGTCAGCAAGCGCACGCGAGGACTCCAAAGAGATGGACATCCCGGGCTTTCTGACACGTAAGATCTCATTGAGGGCTTCGAAGTTGGTAGCTGGTGGAGCCGCGTGCCTTCTCAACATTGCTGTTTGTGGATAGGCATCATAAATTTTGCGGGCCACAGAAATGTTGGCAAGCAACATGAACTCTTCCACAAGCGAATTTGTTTCCAACAACTTCTTGATCTCCACCTCACCTGGATCAGACGTCTCACTATCCATGTGCACTTTGACTTCAGGAGAGGAAAGGTTCAATGCACCTGCATCCAATCTCTTCTGCTTCAACTTCTTTGATAATTGTAGCAAAATTCTAATGGACTGAGTCAAGTCGTCGTTTTGGTTTGGATCGTCGACACGCAACTGTGCTTGTTCGTAAGAGAATGCCTCTCTCGACTTTATAATCGATTTCATATAATTGACATTGACAATGTCCGCGTTCTCATCAAGCTCCCAGATCACAGAGAAAGCGAATCTGTCGACATATGGCTTCAAAGAACACAAATTGGTACCCAATAACATCGGCAACATGTCGATTCTTTTGTCCACCAAATATACCGAT
Organism: Metschnikowia chrysoperlae; assembly: GCA_030674525.1. Lineage (NCBI taxonomy): Eukaryota > Fungi > Ascomycota > Pichiomycetes > Serinales > Metschnikowiaceae > Metschnikowia > Metschnikowia chrysoperlae. Next base: position 6,057 of record JAKTYQ010000357.1, read on the forward strand.
GTACCTCTTGATGCACCTTCATGGTCCAAAGCCGTGTTTGCCTTGACAAAATGCGTGACGTCGGCGATATGAACACCGACTTCAAAATGACCATTCGGCAACTGCTTCGCATGTAACGCGTCATCAATATCTTGAGCTCCTACAGGGTCAATGGAACAGACGAGTTTGTCTCGCAAGTCGACTCTCTTCTTTAATTGCTCGTCACCATTGTCCAAATTTTCAGGAACGACCCAATTTTCGCCTTCCTTAGGCAAACAATCCAATACAGCTTTCGAAAACGGTCTGTACTCAACATCATGCTCCAAAAGCAAAGCTTCTCTCTCGGCCTCAATACCTTCAATTGGACCTAGACTACGAACGAAATGGCCCTGAGGGTATTTAGAGTTCGAGGGCCACGAGTCAACTGTCACAACAATTCTTTGACCTAAAAGATCCTTCGCCTTTCTTGTTTTGATTCTAATCTTGGGCAACACTTTGTCCATCAAAATAACAAAACACGTCTTTGATGAATTACCGGCATCATCCTCGACGGAAACAGAAGAAGGTGCGACCTGGCCAACATAGTATCTCCATGATCTCCTCACAATGCTGACGACTCTAGCCGTTGGCTGCAAGCGCTTTTCTTCCGAGGCAGAGCTGGCTTTCACGGCCTCAGCTGCCAACATACGCCGCTCTTTGTCTGAGATGATATTCTCCTGATAGTCCTCGTCCGCATTGTCGTTTGCGCCGATTGCCTCCTCTTCAATGATAGTCGAAGAAGGCTCTCTCCACTTGTCGCGCGGAAGAAGTTCAACAATCACCGAGTCGCTGTTGAAAGCTCTGTTCAAGTTTTTGGATCCAACAATCAAAAGAGGCTTCTTAAACGCAGGCGTCAGAACCGTCCCCTCCAAAAAGTTGTAGGTAGAGATGTTCAACATGCCTTGATACAATGTGCCGTTCTTGATGCCCGCCATCGTTCTGGAATTCGTGTAGTATTCTGGGAAAGAAATCTCTGCGACGTTTTTGTCAAAGGACTCATGCTCATTGGGAATCAAGTCTTTGAGCTGATCACCGTTTGTCAAACTCTCGACGTACTCCACCAAAGTGCGGGCGTCGGTGCCGTCCTTGCGTGCTTTGTCCCTGTTGTCTCGGTCATTGCACACCAATATTACATTGATGGGTGTTTTTGAGTTGCTGTCGTTCAAGTGTTGCCTGTACCAAGCGGCGCACCTACGGATGGCCCTATCATTTCTATCGTTGATCGACTCATCTTTCTTCCTCTGCACAAACGTTTCTTCGTGAAACTCGTTATGAAACACAACAAAACGCTTATCGGCTGCTTTAACAAGCGAACGCACTCTTTGGTATATGGGAAAAGATCTGTTTTTCACCTCCTCAAGCACAACCTGTGGGATAATCACATCGTAAAAACAGTCCACATGTTCCAACAAATCGATTGCGTGCAAGATCACATTGGTGTCAAGAACAACATAGTGCTTGCCACCAGACTTAAGCTCGTGTGGCAGGTCCAGCAAAATGAACTCTGGAAGGTTGCCCTGTGCATCTGGCTTCACCTCGCTGATACATTTGTTACAGAGTCTCGAATAGCATGGGATGTCTTTACGAAGATAATGCTCGCGAACAATTTTTGTACATCCACCATTTCTCGACCGAACAAACACTTTCTGTGTCGCCGTGAGACCTGTGGAAAGTCTTTTCTTCTGCAACATGGCTGTATGGAATCGTTGACAAGATGCATTCAGTGCTCTTCATAGCGTCCTCATCGGCTTGAAACTACACCCGTACATCCCAGATGGCTATGGCAATGATTATTCGAGGGCGTCAGCCGGACATTGCTAGTTCCGCTTAAATTTAGCATAGCTTCTAACTTCTATGCCACAAGAATGGAATATGAAAGTCCAATGATAAGAAGAAGAGATAGCAACTAGGGTTGTAAGCTTGTTCTGGTGATCAATTTCTGCCGCCAATCTCATGCGCGCGGGTTGCAGAACGGTTGCAGACCGCACTTCGCCGCATGATTAGTCGCGTCATCGAAGCGTCACTCAATCAAACCATAGCGTAGTTACACGAGCCTACGGCTTGTTTCGTTTCTTGAACGTGTATAGTCTTTAATGTGGGTTTTTTTTAAAAAATGTTTTTTTTTTCATTCTACTAGGTTAAAGTAAACCTTCAGCACGCAGACTGTTAGTCTCTACGATTACATTCCTGTAGACTCTCATTCGGCAGATTGACTTTTTGCAATGCATACTGAATAATTAAATGCCCGACACGCTTTCCATGTCAATAATAGAAATCAACATAAAGATCCTTCAAATTGGCATAGGGGCTTGTCTCATGAGAGATTGATGCACATGCGCCAAACCCAGATTCTTCGGAGTTGCCATGTGCTGTCACCGGTGCATCGAATGCGTCTCGTGAAGGGAAACTGGAACACATGATGGCGCATTCGGCGCATAACCCCAAAGGACCATCTTCGGAGCTGTATTTCGAACTCGATGATCAAAAAAATCAATAAAAAAATGACCACAATATTGCTCCCCGCCGGCAAGCGTGAAGATTGCTTTTCCTTGCGCTTACACCCAACGTCGGTACTGCACAGTTGAGTGGACTAATCTAATCCCATGTTTTGGAGTAGTCTTGCGATTCTTGATAATCAATACGCTATTGGCACACCAGATTTCTTTGAGCCTCGCAATGTATAGCTCCCAGAATCTAGATCTTTCACAAAGCTCCTGGGCATCAGGAAGTCTGCGAGACCCCGGCGAAAAGTTTCACGGGCTACCGGCAAATCCGGCAAATGAGCATTTCCAGTTCCCACCGCAGCGCCAGTCGACACACCAACATGCCCTCAACAGTGGCCCAATTTCGGCACCTGCCGTTGCCTATCACAGCGAAGACTATTTCAGCTGGAGTCTACATTCAAATGATTTGGTTCATCATGACAATGAGCAGGAACAGGGACTTGCACATCACTCCCGGCATCATGTGCCGCCACAGAAAGCACACGCAGCACGCAGATACTCGAGCAACAAAATACGACATCGCTCAAACTTATCTCACACTTACACGGACGAGCCGAGTCCACCCGTACCTGATTCGTTGTTTGCAAGATCCGGCCATGCATATGGTTTAGAGCTGGATCTCCCGGGCACGCCGAATAAGACGGATACGATTGGCAATCAAGGCAAACCCAAGCCAAAAACAGGCAAGAAACCGGGCTTTTTTCTCAAATTAGATGATTTGACGCCTGCTCACTCGCCGCTACACAAAGTTCAGCATCAGCACGGAGCATTCTTGGGTCCTCTGTCCGATCCAAGCCACGGATCTGCGTATGATAAAATCGAGTTTTTCGAGTCGGAAGGTTATCAGCAAAGCGGTGCCGGCGATATTGGCCAAGCGCATAATATAACGCCCCTCATGTTTCCCCCAAATTCAGAGGATTTGGGATATTTTGGCCAGTTCGATCACGCCGAAAGCTCCTCTTTGCGAGAAAGTGATCCAACTCCAGGCGGGTACTTGAACGTTACTTCCAGAGTTCATGACCCGCTCGGGCATTCAGGTACAAGCGGGAACAACAGTGACATCGACAGTTACTTGAACTTTCAGGTAGATGACTATACCGCGACGCAGAATTTCGACAAGAACCAGTATCATACCGATATTCGAGACTATACAGAGGAGATGGAGAATACCAAAGTTGAAGCCCATTTCATGCCAATTTCGGGATATCAAGACCATGATTTTCAACAAGGCTTCGTTGAACGTCATCCGCTGCATCACAATTCAGCACCGCATTATGGACATGAGCTGCATATTCCTCCCTTCCATGAGCACACTGTCCAGAGATTTTCGAATGACGAACACAGCGGGCACGAATATGGCCACCAATACGATTTTCATCATCCTGACTATCATCAGGGTCCGACACACACGCTGGGCCAAAATTTCGATCATGGCAAACACACACATGCTCATTACGACAACTCGTATGGAACTTCCGAACATGGGCATCAAATTGAGCCAAAAAAAAATTCACTTCATAACGGAGCTTTGACGCGTCAATCAGCAGATGGCGGTGATACATTTGATCATCCGCCTATCGAGGATTATCCTTATGAGGATTCGCAATCCTTTAAAGATGCAAACACTAGCAATGCTCTTGAAGACGGTGATTCACCTTCGGACTCTCAAATGGCGGGACAACAGGTAGAGTCGTCTGATACTGATCAGCTAGGATCGGCCGAGAAAAAAGTCGCGGCAAAGAAAAGAAAGGGCGTGAAGGGCATTGTTTGCTCGGTGTGCGGCAAACTCATTGTTCGAGACTTCAGTCGTCATTTGCGTATACACGATGAGGCAGGGAGATTCCAATGCATTTTCCCGCCTGGGTATTGCAAACACAAGTCTCGAAAATTTAACCGTCCTTACGATTACAAAAAGCATTTACTTAACGTCCATTTCAAATTTGATGAGTCTTCAGCAAAGCTTCTACCGAACTTGACCGAGAAACTCAATGTTCGCGGTCAATGCAATGCATGTGGTCAAAGGTTTGTGGCCAATGAGTGGTTGGAGGGCCATATTCTAACTTCAGATCGCACAATGAAGTGCTACGAACTACAGCGCATTGAAGATTTACATAAATCGGATCAGGAAGGAAAAGATTCATGAGACGTCCACTCAACTCGAGCTGATTCGATTGGAGGAGACATGAAATCATTCAACTAATGTTCATCGCAACAATTTGGTCACCAGCTTCATTGTCGCGCCGAGTCGGTTATTTCGAAATCGCGAGGCATGCGCACTACTTAGCTTTCCTCGAGCGATTTACATGCTAGATGCAGGCACGAGCGTTTGTATCTACTTCTTTGGGAATGATAATTGCTCACATCCGTCACACAAATTCACAATGGCGATTTTTGCTTACAAGGTATAAAAATCGTCCAACTGCTGTTCTACAACATTTCCGAGAACCTTTGAACAATCACTCATACGGATTAGGTAACTTAACAAGAATGAATATGGGATCTATGGACATGGCGTCCGCGACAACTCTGATGGACATGAGCAGCATGACCCACGCGATGGCCACGAGCACTATGGACATGTCGGAACATTCTATGGATATGATGTCGATGAATATGTACTTGACTTCGGTCTACAAGGACTATCCAGTTTTATTCAAAGGACTTTCGGCATCGGGCCCTGGGCAAGCTTTTGGCATCTTTTTGTTA
>JAKTYQ010000358.1:0-11274 GCA_030674525.1 Metschnikowia chrysoperlae
GCCGGATTTTGGCCCACTCATTGCACGAAATCTCGCCCGTGACTTGATTCAAACAACTCACCCAGAGAAATCCACCCCCCCCCAATAATGTCATCGTTGCTGTGGGAGTCGCTCGAGTCACAGCTCCACCCGTGGCTATACGAAGCATTAGTATCTTTGGGGTACCCCACGATGACGCCCGTGCAGGCATCAACAATCCCGCTTTTCAGCAAGAATAAGGATGTTATTGTCGAGTCTGTGACCGGGTCCGGGAAAACTCTTTCGTTTGTGATTCCCGTGTTACAGCACGTTTCGAACCGATTGTACGGTCACGTGACCGATACCGAGACGCCTGATCCAGTGAAAAAGGGCCATATGCTAGCCGTGGTGATCTCCCCGACACGCGAGTTGGCGAGTCAGACCAAAGCCGTCTTTGACCGTGTGCTCGCCTTTTTACCAGAGCTGAAACAGAAGATCAACGCGCAGTTGGTGGTGGGCTCGCTTGCTTCCGTGAGGGAGGATATAGACACACTTACCACTGGCCGGAGCCATATCTTAGTGGCAACGCCGGGCCGCCTTTTTGACTTGCTCAAGTCGCTGAAGGTGCACACCTCGTCGGTGGAGATTGCGGTGCTTGATGAGGCCGATAAGCTCCTCGATCTATCGTTCGAAAATGACGTCATCGCGATTCTTAAGATGCTCCCAAACCAGCGCCGTACGGGCCTATATTCGGCGACGCTTTCGTCCGCTGGCTCGCGCGTATTCAATACGGGCTTGAACAACCCGGTGCGGATTGCCGTGCAGTCGAAATCGGCTTCAAAGGCGGCGCCGTCGTCGCTCACGATACAGTATGCATTTATCGAAGCCGAGAAAAAAATCACCTCGTTTCTTCATCTCGCTCACAACTACCGCTTCAAGAAATGTATCGTGTATCTTCCGACGTGCACAGGTGTAAAACATTTCTATAACCTCTTGAAAGAGCTCACGCCGGAAGACAAAATCAAGTTTCACTCGTTACATGGACAGCTCACCACCAACGCCAGGTTGAAGACGCTCCAAAGCTTTACTGACGGCGACGCCTTGGAGACGAAACACGTGTTGATGACCACCGATGTGGCTGCGCGCGGTATAGATATTCCCGATGTGGATCTAGTGGTCCAGCTCGATCCACCCACAGACCCAGACGTGTTTGTTCACAGATGTGGTAGAACAGGAAGGGCCAACAAAGCGGGACGTGCAATAGTGATGCTTCAACACGAATCCAATGAGGAGGACTTTGTTGGGTTGATGGAGGTCAAGAAGGTAGACATGACTGCATTAGAGTTGCCGTTTGACGAAAAGTTCCACGCAGAATTCCAGAAAAAGACAGAGCAGTTTATGCTCGCAGATCGGGCACGCCATGAGCTTGCGGTGAAGTCCTATGTCGGATTTGTTCGTTATTATCACAAGCACATTGCCTCGTCCATCTTTAGAATGCTGGCCCTCGATTACCTTGGCGTTGCCAAAATGTACGGCTTGCTCCGGCTCCCGAAAATGCCTGAGACGCGATATATCGCTAAGGAAAGCATGCCCGAAAACGGTTGGTTGATCAAGGAGGACTTCGATATGGACAAATATGCATATGCAGATGAGGCAAAGGAGAAGGCCCGGTTGGAAAACTTGGAGGCAGAGAAAGCCCAGAAAATTAACGATGCGAAGGCCCGCAAACTCTTGAAGAAGAAAAATGAGGCCTGGTCTGTCAAGATGGACACTAAGGAGTCAAAGACAGTGCGGCGTGAGAAGAATAAAAGAAAGAGAGACGCTATTGAAAAGCAAATCATGGAGCAGCCTTCTGAGGACGAAGAGACGCAAGTTGATTGGAAGGACATGATTCGGCAAAACAAAAAACCGAGAAACGTGTCGGAAATGCAGGGCTCATTCGACGATTTATAGAGATGATTGGTGGGCTTGTAGACAAATCCAGCGCTTCCAGTATTGATGCATTTTAAACCTTCCACTTGGAGCTTGTCGACCGGACGCCATCAAAAATGTAAAGGTTGTCCAAAGGTATATATTGCGCCGTAGCAATCTTCAACGCCTCTTGTCCAGCAATGCCTCCTATGAGGCTGCAAATATTGTGATACCCTTCCACATCGTGTGTGAAAATCTCTTTGAGCGTGCTAACGACAGACGCAGTGATTTCGGCGCTTGATACACGTGCAACTTGTTTGTAACACTCCACAAAAGAACTGAATCCTCCACATTTTCCCAGACTCAACCACTTGTGAAGGGCTAGCATTCCAAAATAGATTGCCAACTCGTTATGTGCAGCGTTTTCCGAATCGCCGACAATCAGAGCCTTGAGTTGACGCGTGAGCAGCTGTGACACCAAGTCATTCGAACCGTTTGTGGCGTAAAGAAATGCAGCGTTTTTACAAAAACTGGCGACAAGATCTTGGTCGATTTCTTGCTGCGGTTTCCCGGCCTGGGCAAACACTTTTTTGAGCTCGGTAATGAATCTTGCCTTATCCATTTCGGCTTTTTGTCTGTAAATTGCCTGGAGCTGTACGTAGTTGGACGTGGTGGAGGCCATATCGGGGATGTTTCCGGGTAAGGGCAATTTCCCATCATTCACATCAAGAAACAAACTTAACGCACGCACATATAGCCAGAACTCTGGTGTTTGTGCACCAATTGCAAGACACTCGCTTCTAGAAAGCATCTGCCGAACAGAGCTTGGCACCAGCGTGATTTGGAGCGCCCTGTGCACGGACTGCAGGGCCTCAATGAAGTTCGTCTCAAGGCTTATGTTCCTGGACATTTTTTCGATATAATCCAAGCGAAATTCTGTCTTTTCTGCGTAGTTCAGCGGAGCTATGCCCGCATGATCTAGTCTCCACTTGTCAAGAGCCTTTATGAATATGACAATGTACGGAACGTGTGCGTGCTCTGTGTCGTCTAGCAGGTCCATGTCAAACAGAGCGCAGTACTGATATAGCTCGGGCCACGGACAATCTATGCGCAAGTCGTACGTTTTCGATGGGTCATGGGTATCGACGATGGTCGTTTCTCTGGCCAATACGGTCAATGAAGCGTAAAACCCGCTGGTTGCAATGAATAGAAGCGGTATGCTCAAATCCCATAAAGTGGCCTTGAGTCTGTCCAAGAGTTCAGGAGGCGTGTAGCCGCTCACCACTACGGTTGTATATCGAGCCCACCACGCTGGCGACTCCAATGCTTTTTCAAGCAGCCATTCCGAATACAGGCCCTTCACGTCGGGGTTCAACTCTTGTAGACACTCGGCCGTGGCACGTGCTATATTGATGCCAAGGTGCTCATTCTCGATGAAGAAGTTCCCGCTCAAGGCAGATTCAGTCACCGTACGATTGTCCAATACTGTAAACGCGCCCACTCCAGGTAGCACTAGACTCTTCAACGTTTCTGTGCCGGCGGCGTTAGCATTGATTAGACAGACATGTGCCTGGGCCAAGCGGGCCTGGCCTGCATGTGCCCAGAGCCGGATCTGGCGGTCATACTTTTCCTCGCGCGCGCTCATAATGAAGGGCCTTGTCGAGTCTCGTCTACACGCCAATGAGTAGGTGTACGCATTGCGATATCCAATGCGTTAGATCGCGACACAGGCGATTGCGTCCGGCACACGCGCCCGTCATTACTGCACAAGCTTATTCATTTGATGTGGTTTTGGCTGCAACAAGAAAAACCAGCGATTTGTTCTCAAACAGGTACACATTCAGACGTGGGGGTAAGTTGACAAACAAGAACTCAACGTGAAGAACCCTACATGGGGCGTCGATGTGAATTCCGCGGACTTTTTTCAGGATTCTTCCTTATCGATACCTAAGGGAGCAGTCTGTTACGAGCGCCTTTTCAGGATCGAATACTGGCAATCGAATGATGGAATGAAAAATAAACGCGCTACAACTTCGGTCTGCTTTCGAATCCGAGAGAGTCGTTTTCTTCTCAAATGCCTCTATGTCGTACGAGACTACGGTGATGGTGTGTCTTGCAGAGTACATCCAAATTATCATCATTTGATATTCTTGGTAAGAAATCCCTGCAAGCTCTTTATTGGCGGCCTTCACGCTATTTTGCGTTTCGACTAATTATAACCCCCAGATTTGACACAGCATACGCTTTGATCTATTTATAGCGAGACATTACATGACTGCATGTGCGTGAGACGAGAGGCTCCGCTGGCACCTTTAGGCGAACGGTGGCAAAATACAACTGAGAGTTCTGAGTTCCTGAAACTCACCTTCAGACCTTTTTCATTCATTGTGGCTTTTTCAAAAACACAATATCTAAAGTCCCACTGTCAATCGCTTTATGTTGAGGCACGCACACGCAATACTCACGGTCTTGGCCCTCCTGTGCTTGATTTCTCCTATACTGGCGAGAAACGCTTCGGGTACCCTTGAATACAATACAACAGTGCCTGATTACGAAAAACAGAACTCATCGGGTGCAGATATTGCCGTACAAATTGAGCTCACTGGAACCAATCTTAAAGCAGAAAATGAAAACAATGACCTGAAGACTGACTTGTATCTCTTGGACACAGGAAACGGGAAGAATGCATATTTGAAGAAATCAGGTATGGTGGGTTCCACAACCTGGATCTGGGCAAGTACTACAAACTTTACTCAAAGTCTTGGCTCCGGACTACAAAAAACTTATGAGCATATCATTCTATTTTTCTACAAATTGACAGCCGCCAACTGTAGGGAGACACATGGGCAAATGGGCGGTGTTTGGTACAGGTTTTGGGAAAGTCCTAGTGACCATGCTTTACAATTCGATGACAAAACAGCTGCAAAATCCATACACGCGGTATTGCGCAATATAGGAGGCGTTTGGACACGTGACGCATACTGTGTCACCGTTACCGACGGCAACACTTGGGTGGGGTCTTTGCTTATTGGGGCTAGTCCACGAGCAATGAAGCAAGTCTGCGGTGGTCGATTCCACGGCAACTACGATCTATCCAATGGGCAGCTTGAGTGGCCTTATGGTGGAGGGACGATCACTTGGATCAAGCAATTGTTCTCTGATTGAGAACGGTTTAGGTTTTTTTCGATTCGAAAATCAGACAATTGAAACCACCAAAGGTATCATTTAGCGGTTGTAACCTCATGAGCTCTTGAAGGACTTACATAAAAAAGAAAAGAAGAAAAAAAAAACACCCAGTAAAATACTGCTGCGTCTATCGCATACATAATACTCCATGCCATATAATTGCCCCGTAATTTTACGAGTCACATGACTCTGATAAAAACCTGAAAATTCAGGTGTGAAAACATTTTTTTCTTCAATGATGAAAAGCTCCTTGAAATTCATGGAATCGGCCCATTCTATTTTTAAACGTAGTGTCCTTTTGCCACCCGGAAGATGCCGTGGCGGATATACAGTAATATTCAATTACGAGCGCTGGCGTGTATACACGTTGTACCTGCAGATTTCAGCTCAGTCTTTGAGAGTAAGAGATGATTGAATAGGATTTTTGTGGTAAGTGCATCCTTGGTTGTAAAGCATGAGATTGGAATGAAGTTCGAACGTTTCAGAAAGCAGTCACCTTTGATTATGCTGGTGTGTTCATCTGGCCCACAGCAGTTTCGGTGAGATCGGTTGCCGAATTGTATGTCATGCACGTCTTGCAGGACCAAAAGCCACAAGGCAACCTGCGGTGATACAAGAACGTGAGAAAATCGACTATATTTTTATTTTCTCCTCATTCATGATTCACAAGGGCTTCACATAATCCACGCACATTTCCATTTTCATTTTTGCATTCTTTTCGGGTGCGCAAAGAATGGCTGCCCTTGGATCTCTGGGGCTCGGTACATCGGTGTCTTGCTTTAGCGGTTCGAAGACTGGAAGGCAATTATGTGGAATGAGAGCGGGCAGAAATCGGCCTAGAAATCAACTTTCTCAAACAAACACGTTACTTCAATCGGAGTCGACCGCGAGTAAAATGTTTCAAAACGTGTACGGCACTGCGCATAACTGGTGGTTCACCGGCAATAATGGATGATTTGTAACCAAAGGCCAACTGGGCGGAGTTTATTACCGATTTTACGCAGTCCTTCCCTGCGAAGCAAACACCACCAAAAGGAAAATCGCTGGTGCCGTGTCAAAAGCCTTGGCAGAGGTGTGGCCGGATTGGATATCAGAAAATTCCTGCATACTGATGACAAACGCAGGACGTTGGGAGGGTATGTTGATTATTGGCCCGACAAAAGATGCTTGGGCGGCATCATGTAAGGCGGAAAAAAAGGATATTTTCGATGCAGCCTGCTCCTCAGCACACTGGTACGAAAAGTGCCACGGCAAGCTTTCAGACAAGTAGTAGTGTTCGGAGTCGCATGACTTTCTGAGTAACCACGCGATCTCATATAGATTTATACAAGCCATTAGATCAACCAAGGACATGTGCCATGAATCTGGACAGGTTTCAGCATGAGCTGAAATCCCTCTATTTTTATAAAGCTTTTCCTGTTTCACGAAAACTATGGCTAAGATTGACCTGGAACGTATGATAGGGAAAAAGAAATAGGCACATCGTGGGGAAAATTGGCATCGTAAAACGTCAAGATCGGAAGAATCGATATCAATCGGTCTGCCTCACGGTTCTTTTGCAAGAAATCATGTGGAACCGAAACCGATCTGTGAGAATTACCAGATCAGCTCAAAAGGAACGATTATTTGCGACTGTGTTTTCTTGTCTGTCTACTGACCGTACTTTTCCAATCAATACACCATCCCAAAGGTTCCACCAACTCCATGTCATGAACTCGAGCTTTCATAGGATATTTATGCAAAGACCCACGTTGTTGGCTTTGCGGCTAAAACTTCCGTTAGACAATCACACAATTCTTGTGCCGTACCATTTCATCATAACGCTCCTTATCTATCTCCTTCAACTTTTCCTTCACCTCAAGCGGGAAATTCTTCTTTATGAGCTCCATTGCATTTAGGTCCAAATTGCGTGAATCTGCCAATCTGATTGCGTCATGATATCTGCAGAGCGGACAATCTGTTCTTCCTCTTTGTTTAGTTTTGATTAAACATCTCACACAAAATATGTGCCCACAGTCAAGGCGAATCGGCTTGAATGCCACTGACATGCAAATGGGACACGTATAATCCTCGAGCTGGGGGACAAGTGTGAGCAATTTATTCTGCATAACGAAACAAATCAGCTGCGCCACTGACGATCCACTGATGAACACGTGATCTGAAATCAACTCGGGAAATTTGCCTGAAATGTTTAAACAAGTGCGCTTATCGAACTTCTTTAAGATTTTGCGTAGCGCAGTGGTATTGATAGACTGGTATTGAATGATTTTGAGGAGACGGTTATTCATCTCCAAAAATTCTTGATAGGCAATCGCAGCCTGCTTGCTTTTGAAGCGATCGAGAATCTGCGCTTGTTTTGCCCGATCTGCAAACGTTTGGAGGTTGGCCTTGACCTGTTCTGAAGACCGCTCCAGGTGACTCAGTGAAGTTTCATTGTACCTAAAATAAACTTCTGAGTCGAGATATATGCGGAAGAATTCACGCCACGCATACAAGTCTGGGCGCTTTTTGGAGAGCAGGAGCACAGAGTTGCTGAGCCCGTCGATCTCATCAATCAACTTCTGTTCCTCCAAATCTCTGATTTCATCCAACTTTGCGAGCTCTAAGCTCAACATGCGAAAAAACTTTGAGTCTGAATTGAGCATGATCACAATCTCGTTATGGTTCTCGACCTTGACGAAACTATCAGCATCATTGTCCAGTTTTGTGGTGGTGGGTGAAAGCACGAATTGATCTTCTTCCTCTTTAAGCTCAATTATGTGGCGGTCCTCATCATCTGTGGACATCACATTGACCAACTTGGCACGTATTTGCTCGGCCAATTCTTGTATATGGTCTGCAGTGTACTCTTCTGAGTCGTTTTTGTGGAGCACAATCTTCAAGTATGGCACGATTTGTGATTTCGACTTCTTCAATGTATAATGAGCTACAATAGGATTGTTGGGCGTGGCATCCTCGGGCGAGACTTCGACTGTTGCATCCAGATCTTCGTCCTGTAGTAGGAGTCTAAGATTATCCTGCGAGAGGCCTAAGAATGCGAGCTCTTTGACGATTCTGCCAATGCACTTCTTCAAAACTTTATACTGAATAGCGGCTTCGACCCACTCTTGTGGGAGATCCTCCTCAATTAGTGTTTGTTGGAGGACTTTGGCAAACTTCATCGTTCCATACTTGTAGATTCAGAAGAATGTCTTGAGAATGAAAACGTGTATCAAAGCTTTTTTGGAAAACCTTCTAGAGCGATCATAAAAGGTTTGTTATCTATAAAGCCTGGTCAAAAAGAATCTAGCGGATGTTGGTATTTTGGCCATAAAGCTTATTTTCCACACTCAACATTATGTCGCGCTCAAAGCTTGGGCAGCTGAGAATTGAAGCCATCTCCAGTTACATGCAGGACTAATAATATGCTAGTGTACAACGTGCAGGATGTGTTTTCCCCATATAAGCTATACGCGTGATTTCATTGTTTTCAGGTTTCGTGGCCTCCAATACAAGGATTCAATTACATATGAATTTCACGCCTAGCAAACATTGCACTTATATTCGACGCTGTCAAGATATTGTGACCTGCATGAATGGGCACGGCGCGTGCGATGGACCCCACGTTTTCAACAAAACACCCGTACACCATTTTAGATGATTGACTCCAATTTTGAATGACCAGCATCTTTTTTAGTTAATTTACGCACGAAGAAGTGTACACGAATCAGTGATTAAATATCAAAAACAGTCCTTTGGAAACTCGAGATTTTGCGATTCAAGCTAAAAGGAGGCGATGAAGCCGTGACTTCATCGGATTTTGTGCAGGAATACCAGTCCCGTAGCAGCACATAGTGCTTTTCGTGTATGGCATACATCAAAACCAAACATGAGCCCAATCTAAAATAAACAAATAAACCGGCTTTTCAAAAAAGATCCAAAATCGAAATTTTGGAAATTCTTTTATAATAAATGCTTTTATCCTGCCTACTCATCACCGTACTCAGCCTCGTCCGATTAACATGGGCCAAAACCACGCCACTCGAGAGCCTAGACGAGGCTTCGGTGCAGAGACAGAAAGTCACCGAGATCGAGTTCTTGACCCACCAAAATTGCAGCAACTCCACAAGAGACGAAATCAACGTGATATTGTCGTACTATCCAAACGTGAAAGTGCAGTGTTTGGCAGAAAAGAGCGTGCTAATTCCGACGGATTTACGTGTGCTGGAGAATATAGAGAGCAATGAAGGGGCACCAAAACCGGGACTTTTCATAAAGAAAAAACCTTTTAGGTTTAACGAATTCAAACTTTTGCTGGAAACAAATTCTACCCGGACTCAAATCCCAATCTCGCCATGTGTACGTACCCTGGGCGCAGGCCGTGGCACGTATGAAATATCGTTTTCACTCAGACTCTTGTTCCTCGCAACATTCCAGGTTTCTCGAGCTTTGCCTTTTTATACTACTCTGGGGCAACTCAAAGGCACGCTGGAGTTCGACTCGGAAGTTTCGTACAACGTTCTTTGCGCGTACGAGGATAAACAAGTCAGACCTGTCGTGGAGGTCTCCACCGTTGTAACGCGAGAAATAACACGCGTGTGGACTGTGGAGCCAAACAAAAGACAGTTTGTGACCAAAAGCGATTGGACAAAACTCGACCGCATACGTGTCATGGAAGACACGGTGATGTTGTCTTGCGTGAGCGAGAAGTATCAGCCTGATATATGTTCATGGAACAGTGCAGAAGTGGCTGCGAAATTCACGACCGAGAGCGTGCGATCTATGAGAAACTTGCTTCCTTTTGGATGAACAAACATATCAAGAGTGTTTTTCGATAGAGACGAAAAACCAAATTTCCGTGTTTCGGTTGAAGGGTGTTGAGAGACTACACTAGACTCGCATTTATATGTAGGGTATCAGCATGACCCTGAGTTTCCCTCGATACTTTGTTGATACAATCCCGTGAGAACGGAAATATCGAAAGAGAATTAAGCCCTAGAGCTTTTGTCGGGACAAAACTAATGGCCTCGAAAACTGCGCTCCAGCATCAATAGATATTTGTCAGTGGCCTTTTCAAGATGTGAAGAATCACACAGGTCTGGGCCTGCGTCGCTGAACGAGCTTAACACAGCGAGACGTGCTCATGAAAACCTTGGCAATGAAGCTATTGGCTGTGGTTTGTAGAATTTGCGCAAGACGATGGTTTTCACATGTAAGATGAGGCTCTCACAGGAACGAATAGTGTTTTTGCCGTGTAATCACTATCAATAGGTGTGACTGGAGTCATACGTTGACACGAAGTTTTCGGGGGACAGTCATAAGTGCACGCATCGTATCACATGGCTTAATTTAGCACATAAACAAAAACAAATAGTGGGGGAATCCACTTAATCACCTATCTCCTTGGTCACTTCGCAATGCGTTAAACATTCAAGACAGTAGATTTGCCTATAGATACCTTGGACTTGTGCAGACACTGGAAATTATATCAACAGAATAAATTTCCGCAAGAGTTTCAATCTGTGTAGCATCCCCTAGCTTTTTCTCGCCATATTATACGAACTCGCATTACTCTCGAAAGCCCCATTTCTAATGCCGCAGTAACAAAGGTCTAAAGCAGAAGTCAATCAGCAGGGACTCCACAGGACTCCTCGGGGACTATATGCGACGGGGCGATTCTAACGTCTCTCAAAAAATGAAAATCATATATTGCATATCCCATAACTAAAAAAACTCCCTCGATGCGTTCCAGTTCATGCCGTAGACACTGCTCAAATACCATTTAGGTGCCTCAGAACAGGCTTCAACAAGTCAGATACAGGCGTATACACGAAACCCTCCTGTATATCTTTAATGTGATTCTCATGGCTCTTGAGTGTGATCCTCGCTGCTGCTGCCTACAAAACAAATTTCTTTGGGAATCTCGCAAATCACAATTTTGACTTGATCGGCTTTTCCTGAAAATCCAACTTTCTCGCACCCAAGGCCATGGAACACCGCGGAAGATCGTGTGGGCGAGCGCACCGGATCTGAGAAGTTGGCCTAGTGCAACTAGATCTTCTACTACACGTGCTCTTTTGGCTACACATTGTTGCTAGAGAACTGATTAGCCGCAAAATCTCGCAGAAGCCGGAAGCAGAATATTGGAGATTCGCCAGAACTGAAAAACATACGTATTCATTCAGTCAACATACACAACAGCATGGATTTCGAGCTTGAGCCCACGCTTGAGTCGATCGT
>JAKTYQ010000359.1:0-11268 GCA_030674525.1 Metschnikowia chrysoperlae
CTTTAAAAAAAAAAAAAAAGTGTTCGCCCAATTAGTCATTGATGCTTTTTTTTAACAAGAGCCACTAAGCTGATAATGGAGTAGGAGGGTATCAAATTCAATGCTCATTCCAAAACACAAATTTGACCGCTGCATCAATTGATGGATATCGAGAAATGGGTGATGGGCCGCATAGGCCATGCGCCGGGGTTCCGGGTTTTCTGGGACGATTCTGCTCTCCTGTGTGTAGGACGCATACCTGCATAGGGCCAAAGAGATGCCTAATGTGAATTGCCAAGCCTATGGGGGCCTGGGGATGGTTGCGGGAAATATATTTCCATTTGTTTCGACGTGCTTCGTGCCGCAGTCTAGCCTCTGGGTTTTTTAAGCCTTATCTGGAATATTGAATTCGAGAAAAAACAGTGCGTAAGTCGAAGAATTCGTAACTCGTTCCGGTATCATTGTTGAATCTAGACCGCAAGA
This sequence comes from Metschnikowia chrysoperlae, assembly GCA_030674525.1. Classification (NCBI taxonomy): domain Eukaryota; kingdom Fungi; phylum Ascomycota; class Pichiomycetes; order Serinales; family Metschnikowiaceae; genus Metschnikowia; species Metschnikowia chrysoperlae. The sequence goes on from JAKTYQ010000359.1 coordinate 463, forward strand.
CGAGACGCCTCACCCAGTGCGGAAAATTAGACTTTTAGCGCCTTGGAATTTGTTGAGTCTAATTATGCTTAAAGAATATGAGCCCCCACTTGAGAGCGAATCTGGTTGCTGTTTGACGAAGCTTAAGTCCGTAGTCCGTATTGTAATTGCTGTAACAATTGAGAAGGTCATTCATCGTTGATGCCACCTTATCGTTTTTCGTTATTTCTTTTGGATAATCCCGACAACACAGAGCAGACAGCGGCGAAGAGTGCACACTGGCCCAACGGCCCCTGGGAAAAATTTCGTTCCGCGACTTGTTTAAATTTTGGGGACGTATGTGCAGGCGTAACCCCGTTCAGCTCAGGCGCATCCGCAGAAACCGGTCGCGCACAACGCCGTGAGACGTCACCGCGATTGCATAAATGGCTGGCGGCGATGAATCACCGGCGTTGACGACAAGATGTGGGATGTCACGCAGCATCTCAATGTCACACACTTGAAGCAAAAAATTGACAGAGCCTGAATAAGCCATGCAAAGCAGTCACAGAACAGAATATGAGAACCCTAGCTGCCATTGGATTACGCCCTTGGAGCTGAGTCTGTTCAGGGGCGAATCGGATTGTAAGCCCTGGTGGTCATGGCTAGCAACGGTTAAGAGCATTCACAGTGAGTCGCGACGCATAGACTGTATATAAGTCCACTTAGCAGCGCAGGCTGCATGAGTATATGCAGGACTTGCACCAAGAGCGAAGAAAATTGCGCAGTCGCTCATTTGCATCCAAAAATCACGCCTTGAGCCCCCGAGAGTAGATAAGGCGAGGCGATGCCCCTTGCCCCTTAGACAGTTTCTTCTCCAAACACGTCATTCGCTAATAACACCATGAAGTTCGCCAGTGTTGCCGCCGCTTCAGTCTACGCCGCGTCCGCGTACGCCGCCAATGTTGCCTGCCGTGTCAATGGTGTCCAGGAGTCCGTTGTGGACTTGGACACCGGCTCGTGCGCCTTCCCTATCCCTGCCTCGTTGCCCGTGACGTTCGACTTCACCGCCTCCGACAACTACGAGGTGGCTGCTTACTACGCCACTGTGGACGCCACCAGATTCTACAACAACGTCGCTGCCGCGGGCAGAACGATCTCGATCTTGGCACGCGACCTCTACAACCGTGGCGGATTCCCTCTCTTCCACGTTCACGCCGAGCAGACCCCAGCTGTCAACTCGACCTCTGCCTTGAGAGCCCGTTTCAACGCTAAGCTCGTCGCCAAGAGAGACGCTGAGTCCGACTTGGTTGCTTACATCAAGTCCTTGACTGGTGAGGCTGTTGACGGTGTTGCCTTGTCTGTGACCGACCCAGACACCGGTTCTTCCGCTTCCGTTTCCGGCTCTGCTTCCGCCACCTCTGGTGCTTCTACTTCTACCGCCACTTACGAGTCCACCACCATCATCACTGTCACCTCTTGCTCCGAGAACAAGTGCTCTGAGACCGGTGTCTCTGCCACCCAGGGTCCTACCACCGTGACATCCAACGGCGAGACCACCGTGCTCACCACCTGGATTCCTGTCACCGAGGCCCCAACCTCAACCAAGACCAATGTTGCCACCACCATCGTAACCATTACTTCTTGCTCCGACAACAAGTGCCACGAGACCACTGTGCCAGCTACTGAGGGCCCAACCACTGTCACCACCAGCGGCGAGACTACTGTCTACACCACCTGGTGCCCAATCACTGCTGAGCCAACCTCGACCAAGACCAACGTTGAGACCACCATTGTCACCATCACCTCTTGCCACGACGACAAGTGCCACGAGTCTACCGTTGCCGCCACCCAGGGTCCTACTACCGTGACTACTAACGGCGAGACCACCGTGTACACCACCTGGTGCCCAGTCTCTTCCGAGGAGGGCGAGACCGCGACTGTGACCACCACTGGCGCCAAGGGTGCCGCCACTACCTACACCACTACTGCTGGTAAGGACACGACCGCCGCCGAGACCACCGCCCCTGCTAGCACCACCGTCACCGTGGCCTCCACTGGTGCCACCGGTACCACTGCTGCCACTACCGAGACAGTTTACACCTCGACCTCAATTGGTGAGAACGGTGTTGTGACCACTTACATCACCACCGCCACTGGTACTAATGCTACTGGGACTGGTGCTTCTACTGTCGCCGCCGGCTCCAATTCTACTGCCGCTGCCACCGCTACCCCAGCTGTGTCGACCGCCCTCAACGGCGCTGGCAAGATCGGTGCCTCCGTCGCCATGTTCGCCCTTCCACTTGCTTACTTCTTGTAAGTGTTAGATGTATTTCTATAGAACCTTTTTGGCGCGCGGCGTTTCTTGCTCGGTCCGAGACTGGCTCTTTCGTTGCCGCGACGCTGTTTCGCATCCTACGTCATTTTTCAAACGTTTAATAAATTTTTTGCTTAGGTCATTGATATTCCTGTATTTGTTTCTTTTTCAGAAATTGGGTGTGCCCGGAAAAGCATGTAGCCAGCCAGTTGTTGCTGTCCTAGCATTGTGCAGTACCGGGTTGCAGAGAAGAGCAAAAAGTGCGTAATCCCATAGAGAACGCAATACGCTACGCTACTCTACGCAACGCGTACGCTAGAGTAGAGAGCGTAGAGTTTGTATACAGTATAATCTCTATATGGATAGATAACGATTTCAAGGGTTTCCCAAAGGCTAATTCTCATACAGTCCCTGACAAGCGTGCCCAGCATTCTTTTCGACGCGTGAATTTGCGAACTGCGTGCCCTGGAAACGCGTGAACCTGTTGGTTTTTGGATATCTGGAATGATCACGTGACCGTGTGAGCGCGATGTGAAGATTCTTCAAACTATGTACTGAAGTGATTTTGTTGCAGAATAGGCCTTGGGCGTCGAGTGTCACGTGACCATACTGTCTTTAAGTGATCCTCGATGTCGTGCTGGTTACCAAGATCCTTTTCCTTGTACAACTGACTAGGAGCTACAAGGGTGGCTTGCTAAGTCCTAATGAGGTTGAAACCATAACACAGCCTAACCACACAATGGGTTCATGTGAAACTCAGAGTGGGGTTATCTGAAACAATGGATCTCGCTGAATGCTCAATGCGGGGTTGTTCTTAAGTCTCAGTCTTTATAAAAGACTGAGGTTTCCGCATGTGCTCTTAGTTGAAAGGCTAACCAACCTTTTAACTAACCGTTCACCAAACCCTTATCACTTATAATACACAAAGTTAGATGTAGGTTGATCCATGCCATTCAACCGAACTAACCATAAAACTTTAACATGTAAGCTCCTGCACCTTTCCACTGAGCAACTTAATATGCAAACAAAAAGGATACTCCAGCAGAGTATTCATTAACACGAAGATGTTAATATCTCAACAGAAAGATTATGTGGTCGTGAATGAGGCACAAGAAGTGAACTCCGAGAAGCAAACGACCTAAAGATCAACACGTGTACAGCCCGTGAAGGAGAAGAAGAGACTTTTTAGATACGAATGCCCTTTCATTTTGGATTGGCTTCCTTCTTCTGTGTTCGGCAGTTTTTGAGCGCAGAGCTTGATTCAGGAACTCACGTTCAAAGAAAAATTACACCGTTTTCCAATTTTTTTGTGAATTGAACACTCCATTAAGGTCATGTTGGCTTACCTGAAAGTAAAGACCATATCAGAAGTCTCGACACTTTCACAGTACTTATGCAGATTGACACTTACATTCCTTCACTAAAAACCTTCTCTTTCAATGAGCAATGTAACTTTCAGTCTGAGATAGGTTCAGGTCGGGGAGAGAATGAATTTAGCTAGGAAAAACCAAGGCTCCGCAAGACTTTTCTCCACGAGAGCCGAACATCACGGTAAATGATAGCTACATCCCGATTTAGACGAATAGCATAATTTCGATAAGAATTTGAGAAAAAACCTACACAGAAAAAACCTAAACATTTTTATCTTCCAATGACAAAAAGGCGTTTCAACGAAATAACCACAATAATATCTCCAGCTCATTGTGACAAGCTTTGAAGTGCTACGCTTCGAACACTCACTTACTAGCTTCTTGACCAAAGTAGATATCAGAGGGCTTATAGAGGGAAGACCGATCGCAGACTCAATTTGAAATAGTCAAAAATGAACAAAATGCCTCACAATACATAGCATCGAAGCACAATTTCTTTACCTTTCGCTAGACACTTTTGTTCCGGTTGATAGAGACTAGTTTTTCTAGCTCAAAGACAGAGTAACTTGTTGCATACCTTGTCACTTTAAAGTCTTACCTTTGACTTCTCGACAATCTTCGTGCATTTCGTAAAGTCAATGTATCATCATCCGATTTTCCGCGCTCTACACTGGCCAGACATTTGAAGTAATTTTTTCCACCCACACGAATTGCTTGGGCTAGCAGATTCTTATCAGGTCCGCTTCAAATTTGGTGGCTTAGCATACTAGTCTGAAGCTGTATATAGCCTTGTCTACTTCCAAAAAGTTAGACTTACTTCGCTGGATAAGGTTCTTATTGTTGAGATGCGTACAGCGTCGCATCTAATGAATACTCTGCAGGAGTATCCTTTGTTGTGCGTAAGCCTCAAGACCCGTAGCATCACGTGGTTCTAATCGTGTGGTAGCTGTCTCGCCTCCCTCACGTGGTTTAGTTAAAGCACAGCCTCAGGGGGTGCTTTAATGTAGTTATATGAAGTCCTATCTCCGTAATGCTTATTAATGTTATATTAGGCCTCACCCCTGAGTTTAATATAACATACAACTATTCTTGAACTCTACACTAACTTCATATACTAGTCTCTAATGTTAGATACCACTGAACCAGCAACTATGAAAGATCTTGTGGAACGCTTCCGTAAGTTTAGCTTCCGTCTGGAGACTTATCCTATCAATGGGGATGGGGACTTCGTCTACCAGTTTGACGCTGCAGAAATCGCACCGAAACATCCTTTTGGTTTCATATTAAGTCGCTCAGTGGAGAGTGGGTCATGAACTTACTCATCAAGTCACTGAAGGGTTCAGTGGGAGTAGCTGAGGTGGTTTAAGCAGAAGTAGACATAGCCATAGTATTGTATTGTAACTTATACGTTCAATTCGTTAATCAAATGAGTGATCTGTGAGGAAAACCCAGCCCCTTTATATATCTGACGGCGTCAAACAAAGTTTGAAGCTTCTCAAGGCGCCATAACTCTTGTTCATCCATAGTGGCCACGCAACATTCTGACCTTCAAATAGACTGTACACTACGTAGAAAAAGAATTTTTCACCACATACCTTGCTTTAGCCAAAAAAAGTATTGAGTTCATACTCTAACGGCTCAAAACGGCAATTAACGTTCTCTAGCATCATCTGTGAGCTAAGGCATGAAGAACTTCATATTATATAATTTAGCCCGATGATATGCGTCAGATGTGACATACTTGCGAAAGCTTTTTTGAGTCTTCCTTGTATTTCATCCTTACATTATATAAAAACCACTCGCTTCATATGTGGTTTGTGGAAGAAACAAAGTTAAAGACCATGCAATCCTGGCATTACGCCAATTAGCATTGGGTGCAAAAACCCGCGGCAGAGGCGGTCGTGCGCATGGCGACGGGCAGTGTTATTTGCGCGATTTCTATTGGCTACCATGGCTTGCCACGACAAGCTGTAAAACCTGACTCCCTTCAACGTACACTCAGAGTAACATAGATTTAGCCACAAAAAAGGCGCTTAAACCTTCACTTTTTGTACTCTCTCAAGACTTAATTCAAAATTGGAAGATAACCCTCAGTTGAGAAATCTCATTTGTTGCCTCATATCTTTGGCGCGCACACGACGCTCGTATGATTTTTAAACATCGCTAGCAACATCTACAGCCGTTATAACACTAGACTCAACCCGCCATAAACACAATGTTTTCCTCTTCTTTGCGCATGGCCCTTAGAACTAGAACCGCTGCCGTGCCTAGACTTGCCCCGGCTCATGTTGTCATGATGAGAGTTGCAGTTCCGCAAATCAGAGCCTATTCTAACGGCCACGAGCATCATGAAGAGACCTTTGAGGAGTTCACCGCCAGGTATGTACCAATTTACAGGCTTATTCTAAGAATGACGAAATGCGGACTCAACATGAGCTAATCTCAAACTTTTTGGCGAAAAACACCCATCATTTGACTTTCACTCCGATGACACCTTGTGACATTCTATCAGATGAGCTTGACGAGAACGAAATGAGCTCAATAACCAGTCGATGTCTCGATGACCCCACATTAAAGCAAGACGATCAATATTCTTTTACTACATGAGAGGCAGCATACCGAAATCAGAAGCACTCACCGGACCGATCTCACATGCCACAATCCTTCATACAACGTGCACCCAATCAAGTTGCGGCTTGACAATTGATCGTGTTTGGGAATACTTTCTAGTCATTCTCAAGCATTACCGGAATAGCTCCCGTCATCATAGTTGTCCTTTGTTCTTGTAAAAACTTTACTAACTCTGCAGATACGAGCACGAATTTGAGGAAGCATACGACTTATTTGAGGTGCAGAGAATTTTGAATAATTGCTTCTCATATGACTTGGTGCCTTCACCATCAGTTATTCAGAAGGCGTTGGAGGCATGCAGACGTGTCAATGACTACCCTACCGCAGTAAGAACATTTGAGGCGTTGAAGCATAAGGTCGAGAACAAGGAGCAGTACCAGGCGTACTTGACAGAGTTGAAGGAAACCCGCGAGTCATTAGGTATCGACTTGAAGGAGGACTTGTATACCGAATAGTTATTTTGGCCAGTCGATTTCGATACAACATACGTACTTGCAATAGAATATTCGAGAGAAATGCGCTGTAAAAATTCATGATTTTGTTCTCTAAATATGTCATGCCAATCATCGTTTTTGTGAAGGGTGCAATTGAGGCGAGATTTTTTTATTTTAACCTGACTTGAGAGTCTAGATCGAAGCGGTGGATTTAGATTGTCCTCTCCTGCCTAAGTTGTTAGTAAGTCGCCTGACTGTGGTCCTACACACGGTCTTCATGGAAACAGCACAAATCTCCTTTCGTGCGAAACGCATTATCGAAAATACTCTAGCTGATGACTAATCTTCTGGTTCATATGTGTATTTATTTGGTTTTTTCTTAAATTGAGCTTAACTTAGTCTTCCTTTCCGCGTCGCTCTTGTCATTTGGTAGCTCACCCGCCCGCAACAAAAAATAAAAATGAAGACTAGTGTACTATACAATGTAAATACTTTCAATATTCATGGGTAAAAAGAATACGGGTGTTTATAGTGAGTGTTCTTTCACTATACTATCATAGAATTTATTCATGCGGGTACTTTGCTTTTATCTACGGAACAGCCGTCATTCAAAAACATATCAGGTATACTCTGTTGATTTTGTCACCATTTGAAATTTCATTGGTGGCGTAGTGCTGCTTATTATATCGACTTCTTGTCGTCACTCAAATATGTAAGATGACAATTTACCTCATAAATCGCACCTAAGATGCGCCTGATCAATTCGCCATTCGAAGGGCGATGCAAATCCGCGAGATGTTCACATCTGCGGAAGAGGTTAGCGTATAGCTAAACAAGTCGCGCATTCAGCCACATATTCCTCAATGAACACTGATAACTCGTTTGGGAGTTTCGATCTGAAATAGTGAGAGAATGAATGGAGGTGAGTCACTTTATGGTCCAATGAGACTGAGGATCACAACTAACGCTTTATCCTCTCACAAATAAGTTGGCATGAGAAAATCTACAATCTTTCCAATCGGCTTGAGACATGTCATGTACGACGTCTCGTTTGTCGAAAAACAATGCATAGGCGTAGACTTCAATTGTTGAGATTCTCACCGCGCGCTTCTCAATAGTGCATCGAGGTGCCCGGGCAATCGCGAACTAGGACGCTGAACCGGTCTGATCTCTTTCATTAGACATTTTCATCTCTCCTAAACTCTCCCAATTGAGCCATCAATTCACATACTAATTATCCATGAAAAATCCTGAAAATGTGCAGTCTTATCGTGCTTTTGGCGATTCCATGCAGCATCAGGCTTTGGGAGTCTATAAGCGCACTTCATTCAGCATAAAAACCGTGATTGAAGCATCATACCCTCTCCGAATGATATTGGATACCAAATCAGCCTATTTTCACTACCTTAATTATACGAATCGGTGTGCTGAAGTTTTCCTCTCGATGAAAAAGGCCCCAACCCGGACACATACGTCAGGATTAGCGTTCAAACCTTGGCATTTGTCCGTATTTCCCAGCGGAAACCCGATTGCAGGCGGAAATGGGTCTGGATCGACGGGCGATGGTAGAAGTTCAACTAGCTCTCCTGGCGGAAATCTCCCACCCCCTTTTCCGTTCTTTCCGCGCAATCCTAACCTTGGCCTATTTCTCCTCGCACCAATTGTGCCTGCACCAGATAACAGGCCAGCGTTAGCGTTGATAACAGCCGTTCAGCTTCTTCTTGGACTTTCACTTATGACCAAGATAATACCTAAAATTGGTGAGTCTCGCTTTCGACACCGTTCGAGCTTGGCGCTACGCTTTCTGACCGGATCCGTTCTCGTCTTCCTCTCTGGGTTCGAAGCGTTGCGCCTCTCGATCCCGTATGACCCCTGGGCTGATGAGGCACGTGTGTGGCGTCGATGGGCGACCAAAAATGGTCATCAACCCAGCTGGTGGTACGGCGGCATCGCATATTACACACCTATGCTGATTACGGAATGGAAGGTGAAGACGACCACGTGGATCAGCAACACAATTAATATATTGGAGGATAGGCATAGAAAGGAGCTGGCCGAGGAGCAGGAGAAGGACTCTGAGTTGCTTTCTAGCATTCCGCTCGGGCTGCGGGCCGTACTCAAAGCCGGCGAGGCCAACACTTATAACGACATTTATGAGAACTTGTTTCTCAAGAGTTGCAAGCGGTCGAAGGAGTTGCTTACAGGTGAACTCAAGAATGTGACGGCATTGAACAAAGCCGAGCGACTCGACGCGTTAATGGAGCACCAAAGCGAATCGAGCTTGAATGAAGATTATATAAAACCAAACATTCAGTTGGGCACGCATACGATGGAAACGGACGACGAATTTGAATTGGTATGGGCGAACTTCGAGCCCTGGGATGAATTGCGTCAGGAAACTGACTATGATGTCCGCTTAATTCCACGCTGGCGGTGTCTCGATGAGCTGCCGGAGCACTTATCTTCTTCTACATGACACTGCTCAGCGAGATGATTTGGCATCGCTTCATTCCTTAGTTTTAATTTGTTGAGCTGGTTTCTGCACATGCACAGGATAATTCCACGCTTCAACTGATTTTGAAGCCGTGCATGAGACTCTCAATGCTCTTTTCTTTTGTACGTGTACTATTCAATGTACATACCCTTTCGAGGCATGTCCCGATACTGGGCTTATTGCGATGTGAGTGTTACCCCGAAGAGCATGGCTTCCATGTTTAGCTACCATGAAGAACCACTTGCAGCCAGATGATTCTTACGCTTGAGTTTCAGATCAAGCCTAGTGACAATCTGCCACTCCGAAAAAGTCGTTCACTCTTCTTACCACCCCCTATTTCTCCCCGATCAAATCCTCGGCCCACTTCAAGCTCTTGGAATCCGCGTTTCTCACTTGTGGTCGGTTTGAAGAGTCCAAATGTTGTTTCCACAATAGCTCCGCCGGATCTTGATCCGGCTCGACCCATTCAAAACCATCGCCGCCGCTCATCCAATACGCCTGTAATTTTAAATCCTCATTACTATCTTTTGGCTCTAAAAGACGAATCTTGTAGCCATCACGTGTGAACCCGGCTCTCAAATTGCCGCCTTCCGCTAGTCTGTCGTCTTTCCTGCATAATTCTTCCACAAGCCAGGCGCTGTTTTCGGGCCCGCCATTCAACTTCACGTCAGCCTCCATAATTTTTGTGCAAAACGCCATTTCGTCGGCATGCCTATACCAATGTGTGTAAAACGTGCCTTTCTGCCACGTCAAGAAGTTACCCCCCGCCGAACTCAATTGACGGCCAAACTTCACAACAGTCACAAAAAAACTCGAGTTAAGAATATAAGTTAGGACCATAGCATTGATGGAGCCCAAGTGTTGCCAAGCAGGCGCGAGCCAGCCCATTTCAATTACTTGTTGAACGCCCAATTTCAGAAAAAGTGTAATGCCAATTGCTGACCCAGCTAACTTGAGAGTGCCACGGCGCAAATCATCGTTTTTCTGTGCAATGTAGTTTGGGTGGCCAGTGGTTAAATCGGTGATCTTTATAGCGCCAGGCAAATCTGAGTTGTACAAACTGTCTCGAAGAGCTATAAGTGCTGTATCTTTAGTAATTATCGCTCCAGGGTTTCTATCGTAGTAGCGCTGAAGTATTTTTATCGTAGTGGCCGGTGGAAATTTGATTAGCATCACCAGCTTTAACAAGTCAGCATCAAACAGCACACTTTCGCAAGATAGCACTGCATCGATTTGTGCCTGTATTTGCTCATGTGCACTGCCACGGGCAAATTTATCGTGCTCGAATAGCCCCTTCTGAAGCTCTTTGCACGCTTTTAAAGCATCAAGGACGCCTTCTCTCTTGACAGGGGCTTTCTGTCCAGTTATTGATGTATCAATCATCAGCATCAAGTCCGCTACCGTGTTGGCGGATGTAAATGTAGGTTTTCCAGCAGCACGGTGGTGAAGCCTGATGTTAAAGGACAGGAGATGGAGGGCCCGCAGACCGCTCCTAAAGACTAGTTGCAGTAATCTTGTCGTCATGGTATTTTATGTATTACAGCCTCAATACACTTATGAGCTGAATGTGATCTGAATATATCCTTGTCCTTTTTGGGGCTC
>JAKTYQ010000360.1:0-11250 GCA_030674525.1 Metschnikowia chrysoperlae
ATTTATCCCTATCGGTCATGCTTTGAACAACGAGAATCAACTTTCAGGGACAAGGGCTCACGAAAATGGTGTTGACTCACAGATTACATTGGGATTGGGATCCACGTCGCTTGAAGCAAGCAATGGCAGGTCCACTGCAAATCTTCAGCGATACACGATTATTCGTCTACCTTGCACGATCAAGCCCTGGCGTGAGCAATGCATGCACCTGTAAATTTACGTCAACGGCGTTCAGTCTGTGGTAGTATCCGTGGCTGGTAATTCAGGTGAGCGAATGCATAAATTTAGTACTGATAGGCAGCGCCACACGTGACTGGCCAGTGTCGATTCCTTCATGCATCTGCTGAAATTGGCCCCTGCTATTATTTGCCAAGCGCAAAATACTGCCGTTTCACTGAAGCTACTATATGTATGGCTGTCTCCTTTAGGCATCTTGGTCTGTTTTTTGCACCCAAAGCTTTATTCCATGGCTATCCGAGATGCACGGGTGTAATACGGCAGCCTCTCTAGCGCGGTCTAGAGCTTTGAGCGGGCCAGTCTAGAGAGTACAGGGAGCACTACTTCACGGTGAAAATATATACACCCGCTCAAAAATTGCCAATTGATGGCAAGCTATGGGATATTTGTAACAATTGCATTCAAATAAATCGGACTTTACACCATATTGAGGACAATTCTCGCGTATACCGCCGCGTCTGCGACCCCACAACTAAGCCTCATTTCACAGACAATGACGCCGCTAGAAGGATCCCAGCCAGATAGTTACGGCCAGATATACGGTCAGTCTCCACCCGCTCTACGGTCTCCTGAAACAGGCGCGTGGCTTTCACAAGAAAACGTGCGTGCAGTGCAGAAATTCGATGCGTTTGCCACAGTGGACTGGATGGACGACGAATTGGCCGAGCACCGGCTGCGTTTGGCGAAAAGACGACACGAGATGACGATGCGCGAGCAGATCTTGGACTCACTGCGCACCTGGGTCGTGCTAGCCGTTATAGGCGTCACGATTGGCGCGATTGCCGCGTGCTTGAACGTCATTACCGCATGGCTAGCTTCGCTTAGAATGGGGTACTGCTCGTCGCAATTCTACCTTAGCAAGACGTTCTGCTGCTGGATTCTGGGCACAGATGGCACGTGCGCAGACTGGCTGGAATGGCTGCATTTTCTGCCGCTCCGGTACATGAGCTATATCGTGTTGCTGGCACTTTTTTCGGCCGTGGCCGCTATTTTGGTGAAGACGTACGCGCCGTTTGCCGCCGGTCTGGGCATATCTGAAATCAAGTGCATCGTTTCCGGATTTGTTATGGATGGCTTTTTGGGCTGGTCTACGCTCGCAATCAAAAGCTTGGGGCTCCCTCTAGCGATCGCGCTGGGTCTCTCCTTAGGCAAAGAAGGGCCCTCCGTGCATTACGCCGTGTGTGTTGGAAACTCGATCTCGGCGCTCTTCAGGGGGTATAGGACCTCGGCGTCCAAACTGCGTGAATTACTCACCGCCAGCGCCGCTGCAGGAGTTGCTGTGGCGTTCGGGCTGCCCATGGGAGGAGTATTGTTCTCCATGGAGGAAATTGCATCTGTGTTCCAACTCCCGACGCTCTGGAAGTCATATGTTTGTTCGCTCATTGCTGTGACTACTTTGTCAGCTTTCAACCCGTTCCGCACAGGCCAGTTGGTGTTGTTTGAGGTAACTTATGACACGTCATGGCACTTTTTCGAGCTTCCATTCTACGCTCTCTTAGGCGTGTTCGGCGGAGTCTACGGCATTTTTGTGTCAAGGCTCAACAAGCGCGTCGCTGGCTTCAGAAAGAAGTTCTTGGCGGACTACGCTGTGCGAGAAGTCGTACTTTTGGCGGTCTTTTCTGCTAGTTTTTGCTATTTCAATGAGTTTCTCAAAGTCGACATGACCGAGGCCATGCAGCTATTGTTTGCCGAGTGTCTGGCAAAATCAGCCGAGTTGTGCGCGCCGACACTGGGTAAACGGAAGTTAGTGGTTTCATTACTCTTCGCCACCGTGGCCAGGCTGTTTTTGACTATCATCACCTACGGCTGCAAAGTTCCGGCGGGTATTTTTGTACCGTCAATGGCCGCTGGCGCCACTTTTGGTCGCGCGCTTGGAATGCTTGTGGAACACTTAAACGCGAGGTACCCTTCCCTGCCAGTGTTTGCCTCGTGTCCCACAGAGGGGCCCTGTGTTATATCAGGAACGTATGCGTTGATCGGCGCAGGCGCCGCGCTTAGTGGTATTACGCACCTAACCGTCACAGTCGCGGTCATCATGTTCGAGCTCACCGGTGCCGTCAAGTACATCATTCCGACAATGGTTGCGGTGACCATTACCAAACTCATCAACGACAAATGGGGCGGCGGAGGCATTGCAGATCAGATGATCGTATTCAATGGGCTTCCCTTCATTGACTCCAAAGAAGAATTTGTGTTCAATACCACCGTAGGCCCGGCAATGTCGACTGTGACGGTGGTGTTCACCACTCTGGATGTACACACGGTAAAGTATGTGAGGGACGTGCTATCTGAAACACTGTTCCGAGGGTTCCCTGTTGTGGCCAGTGAGGATCACCCGCAAATTGTCGGATATGTGCGCCGTGTCGACTTGGAAGAGGCCATACACGGCGTAGATGCCGACAGATTGTGCACGTTCACTGCGCGCCTGCGTGATGCTGGTGATGCCTTGGATCTTGCGTGTGTTGTCAATCCAGCACCCCTAGTTGTGAACATTGGTACAACGCTAGAGTATCTTATGGATATCTTTGTGAGGCTTGGCCCGAGGCATGTGCTTGTTGAGGCGGACGGACAATTGGCGGGCACGATTACTCGAAAGGACATCTTGCGCTACGAGCATACGACGCACGCGCTTCATTGTCCGCATGTGAATGACGGATTGGACGAGAAGGTTTGGAAAGGGTTCCAAGCAACAGGCAACTTTATTGGACGGTGTTTGAGATACATAGGCCTTGGGACTCTCGCAAGGCGCATATGACTACATCAAAATGTATCTTGAGGGTCCATTACATATACACAACGGCCAATTACTCCGTCCACTTGCCATGATTCTTGTACGTCGAGTACAATGACTGGTAATAGGCCTTGCCCAGCTCATCGAGGCATTTGTTCACCAACAGAAGCTCGTCCTTGGAGAGAAGCGAAAACACACTGTATATACCGGGCATCATCAGGTCACTGACATCTCCGGAAAACCTGTTGTTCAATCTAGTGTGGATGTAGTTTACCAACAAGATATGTGCATGTTTTCTCAACGCAGACTTGAAGAAAGCCGCGCGAGACGTCAACGCGTCCTCATCTTTTGAGGGGCCATGAACTTGAGGGTCACATAAGTTTGTGAGGAGCCTTGCATAAGCCGCACCTCCAGCGGAGGAGCCCCTGAGAGAGCCAGTGTTTGAAATCGGCAACATTAGGTCCGAAAAGACCTTCAACACCAAATGGTGCCTCGAAAGCAATCTGTATCTGCGGAACAACACCACATAGGAAACAAGCTTCACGACGGCTATGTACACCTTTTCTGAGTCTGCGCCATAGTCTAATTCGTGTGCCAACATATGCGCCGTGCTCAATGCGAGCTCCACGCTGTACTGCTGGATCACCCACGGTTTTTCTGCAACCAACTTTGTTAGCGTCTCGACAAACAAGAGAACGGTGGCTGCGTTTTCAAGGTCGGCGCTGCGCTCTGAGATCGCCAGAATGAAAGCAACAAGAAGCTTTGTGTGTGCCTCTGTGTGCTCTTTGTCGACGATCCAAGCCAACATGCTGCATACGTCAATAAGCGGTGCCAAATAATCTGCTGGAGAGTCTCTCAACGACATGACAGCGTGTGCGAAAAGGTCGGCGTAATCATCGTTGTCAAGACATCTGAAATATGCCTTGATGCTGGAAAGTAAAGCTTCCCGGATCTCTTTCTTATCCCCATTCTTTTGATGAAGCGCCAAGAACAATGCCACAACATATTGCGCATCTGCACTGTCGCTGGTTTTTGTCACCAAAGCAAAAAGCTGGGCTTGGCATCGATCAGAAACGGTTTCAGTGCCGTATTTACGCACCGTCTCTCTGATGCGAGCCTTTGCCTTTTCCGATAAATCTGGAAGTTCACTCAACGCTGCAAGTTGCTGCTCGAGGTTCTCGATGGTCATGCGGTCGCAAACGACTGAAATGTACCTTTCAAGAAACTTATCAAAATCGTCCACTTTATGGGCTGACTTCATCGACAGAATCACGCGTGACATGATCAAATCGGCCTCCTGTGGCTTCTTGAGGTTTTTGCGGAAAGTCTTGATGGCATTCTTGACAAATGCTTCTGCTTGTGGCATTTTGATATTAGTGACGTGTGCACTCCAGATGCTTTCCGCCACGGCAAGCGTGTCGGCGCGAGTATCACTATTTGAATGTGCAACAAGCTCTCGGAGTGTACTGAGATCTTTCTCAAGGGGAGAGTTGAGCACAGGCTCCTGCATCACATGTCTGAGCGTCTTTCTGATATCTGCCTTTTCAGGGTGTGCAAGTGCGTCTGTTGTCAATTGCGTCAAGAAGTCTCCAAAGAACCTGCGGAAGACCATTGGTGGAAACGATGATAGGAGATCGTAAATGACCGCGGGCTGTAACTTTCGAAGTGATTCCAGGAGTTCTGTGAGAAATGCAGGCATTTCGCAAAGAAGTGTCTGCCGTTTGTGAACATACTCGAGGATTTCAGGTGCACTCAAGGTTTGGAACGCCTTCTCAAACCAGGCTGCGTATGCGCCAGGAACGTGTTCCATCAACACCACCCACCTTTCCATGAAAGAGATAAGGCTGTCCTTGTTCATGGACCCAATGTGTGACGAAACATGCTTAGGCTTGATATGAGTAACATCGCCAGTCAATTCAGCAACACGAAAGACAAAGTCAAATTCCGACTTTTGATTAGGCACTTTGTCGCCCATAATTCTGGCCACGATCTCGGGATTCAGAGACATGGCTGTTTCTCCGTATACACAGAGAACATAATACCCGATCTCTGACCAGCCGGCACGGCAGAATGAGTATCCAGTAAATACATTCTGCGCTGACTTTTGCTTCGAAACAGAACAGAACAAAAGACCCTGTACCAAAAGAGACAACGGCTCTACGGACTTGGTATCCAAAAACTGTTTACAGAGCCGGGAGATCTGGTTTCCAGACAATTCATTCACTTTTGGCGTGAGTTTCGCGAGAACCTCCTTCGATGCCCAATGCTTCGATACAGATAAAGCGTATGGGTATACTTCGCTGGCAAAAATGGGGAAGTCTCTGGCCTTTACAAAGCCCAGTGAGACATTATCTGCAATAACGATAATTTTTGATAAAGGCTCTTTTGCACACCCGCCGAGCACGTCTTTCCATTTGGCGAGCGTCAATTCTGGGTCTAGCTGCAAAAGACGGGATACGAGCGTCCAGTTTGGTTTCTCCTGCGAGGTTTCTTTGGTGTATATTTCTGCGAAAAAGCCCGACGAGAGAGTCTTGTTTACTTTCGAAAGCACAGAGATCAACCCCTCTGACATCGACGCAAATTTGCCTGCAGTCAATTTCATGAAAATGGTTTCACACGCTGAGATATCTGTGGATGCCATGTTTGTAATCACTTCCTGGAAAAGGAACAGCACGCCCGGCTCATCCAAAAAGTCGGGTGTGTTCGCCATGGCTGACGCAATTTGAACTGGCAAAACGTTGCGTTCAAGCGTAAACAAAATGTCGTGGAAAATCGCATGTAGAACTTTGTATGACTCGGCTGATACGATATTTTTGCGACTGCCGAGGAGCACAAGATGGATAGGAAGCACCTCGGTGAAATACCTCGCCATGCTCTTTTTCGTCGGTTTGTACGTAACGGCTTGGTGAGGGAGCTCATAAATACTGTTCACAAGCGTCGTCCACTCGTCAATGGGCAAATCTGACGAGCCCAACTGAAGAAGCATATACGAATAACTCTTGACAAGCCCAATCGCGGAAAACTCGTCCACGTCAATATAACCCAGAGTCAGAAACATCTGCAAGCACGCGAACATGTTTGAAAGAAGCAGATGCGAGGTTTTGGATAGTTTGCCATCTTTTTCGATCTGTGCTGCTACCTCATCAAGCACTGTAACTGCCACCAGCACGGTTTTCACGCGGCGAAACGATTTGGCCCTGATCTCGCGGCTGAGAGGCTCGGAGCCCAACATGTGCCATACTTCGGCCCAGAGTAACCACAATTCGGGGCAAAACTTCCATTCTTTGAAATTCTTGGCGGCAAATTCGGACACACGGTCGCATACTAGATCAAACACGAATATCGCCAGATTCGGAAGGTAGAGTGAGTACTGGCCAGCCAAAAGCCGGCGTGCAGTCGCCACCACCGTTTCGGGCGTCGAATTCTTGGCACGAAGAAATCGCGTCACGCTTTCGGCCGTGGTGAAATCCTCCATCTTTTGGTGGTGTAGAGAAGTTGCCAAGGGTAAGTCAAATGGTAGATTTGAGTCCAACCGAAGCGATGCGCAGCCATCGGAAAATTCGCGAGATGCAATGCGCGGCCGGCACAGTATGGGGAAAATCCATATGGGTAGACATACTCCACGGTATTCCCGGAAATAAAATTCGAATGCCTGCATTTTGTTACTTTTGCTGATCATAAGAGTTCCTATGTAGACTCTTTCACTGAAGAGTCATCACTCGAGACGAAACGGTAGTGCCTGGCGCGCTTGGGCTTAAGTGCCAATTGATTCAAGGCTTGGATGAGATTGTGTGGCTCCAGTTAGCAGGAAAGAAGAATGGCATACCTAAGCCTCGAGATTTATTTAGTACGATTCAACGAAGAAGATCATCAGATATCTCGCCAGTGGAAGAAACACCAAGTCTGCCCTATATGAACACACCCGTACCTCCCCAAGAATTTACTCAACCATATCGAACCTGCTTTTATTGTGGAGCCATGGGAGTTTTATGCACACGATTAATCGACGATTCTTAGAAGTCCATGGCTAGTACCCGTGATTGTTTATGTGAGCAGGTGAAGTCTTTAGATTGAACTTGCACTGGGGACTAGGAGTATCACTTGAAGTGCAGCCAGTCATGATGTAGACTTTGTCAAACGAGCAAGATCCAAGTGCAATTGCCACTGTCTACAGAATAGAAGCGTTCATATTAATTGAGAAGCATCACTTAGAGCGTAAGTAGAGAGCCATCCCAACCTAAAGTGGTATGTATTCTTCAGCCGAGGAGGCGATCCTTGTCCTCTGGAGGCACCAACTACACTGGGAATATTTCTTACTCTGTTGATGTTGCTTTTTTTTGCACTTGTCTTAATTCGGGATGCGTCTTAGTCTGGTCCTTGAGAGCTTCTTTTGCTTTGCCATGGCTGAATTTGAATTTTGCAAAAACAGGTCAAATGGCTTCACCAGTATCTCTTTTCTAATCATGCAATTCTGAAAACATCGCTACAGTGAGACCTGCTTATAACGGTCTTGTTCAACAAGATAAACGTGACTTGATCATTAAAATCCGTTTTAGATCTTTATCCCATACTAATATGCTTAACCTTTGTTTTTGGCATATTGTACGTTTTTCAGATGGAGCGAAAAGCTCAGACCCTGTAAAGTTCATCATTTTGCAACATTCGAGGACTCGTGTGAATCGTTTACATTCTTGACGCCTCAAAATGAGTGAAGCGCCCTTCGGACTCCCTCCTAGGTGCGAGGTGGCTGCCGTGGATGGTGAAAACAGTGACATTTAATGAACTAAGTTCAACGCGTCGATGGACGCATGTATCTGAGGCCCTGAGAGCACTCAACACCCGAGAGGGAACGTGAAAGAGCTAGAAAAGGCCCTCTAGAAAACTTAAAGAGTTTTTCGTTAAACTCACATTGTTACTGGTAGGGAAAGATCCACCCATACTGTTTTTTCCAGAATTCTGCAATACACGCCTTCTGGGTGCACTTACAGGCCCATGCGAATGCATGGAGGACAGCAACAATCTTGATGGAATGGCCGCAAGCCTTTGGTCGGCACGTTGGTGATGACAGGCTTGTTACATCGCAAGAGTTGGGCTGGCGATGTGGGCGATGAGAAAAGGAATGAAAGTAACCCGTTGGAAACGGTAGGGATTCTCAAAGCAATTTAGTGGGGCCTTGAGGCTTGAAGAATGATGCCTAAGTACATCGTCCATATGTGCTGGCGGAAGTCGGGACTTTTCCCTCCATACGTTATCAGTGACTCGGGAAACATGTCTCTACATTTTGTCGGGTGTTCTAGATGAGAGCGAGACCAACATAGTCTAATACGATAAGTCGCCGGAAGATGAAGCATTCGAGATGATCAAGAACTTTACAGGAGACAAAGAGCTCATTGAGTTGATTTGCAGCCACACATTAGCAACCCCAGAGCAATTGCAAAGTACATTGAAAAGCAGAAATCAGGTATAGGGATGCTGAATTACTCGTAACTGAGACCATGCTTCAACTCACTTTCCAGATCAACTTTTGTGCACCCTGACTAGTCATATTTTCGGGAAAGAAAAAAACCTGGTTTTGTTCTTGAGAAGTCTTATTAAAGCCAGAAAACCTGTACACCGTTTCCACTCTCTTCACTAAGATAACCTGGTTACTATCTAATTTTTCCCAAAAAGAAAGGATCCTTATAAGCAGGTCTCACTGTATCACTAGGATATAAAAAATCCCAAAATCCCAAGTAAGGATGATATATAGGCTCTTAATTTAATTCCTTATTATTACTCGTGCTGCGGATGGTTTGGTGTCAAAATAATAGAATCAAGCCTGTATTGCAACCAGAAAGAATAAATACAAGCTGCGATAACCACCACTAGATTTTGGGACTCATTAGCTAACTTAGCACGCAATGTGTAGACGAGCAGAACACCGGTTTTGGAGAAATCTCGCCAAATTGCTTTTTCATTCCGTATCCTATATTTGTGTATTGCGTTACATGCAAATGGATTGAATGGCCTGAGACCGGTCCGAAGAAGATGCTTGCGGGGAAACTGTAAAAAGCATGATCAACTTATTGATTTGTCAAAGATTTCCCGGCGTCTAAGCGATCAAGGCCATGTTGTCAGATCATGTGAATCTATTCCCAAGAAAACCTTTCTGTAAAAAGTAGAAGGCTCTTTAAAAGGTTTCGGGTGCCTATTCATAAATCATATGTGATAGACTTATAGACATCAATCGTCGGAAAGAGATCTCGTCAAGTAGAACTAAACTGGCAAAAATCTTGAGATCTCGTGTACGGTGTCACTCTCACTTAGGGCTCACGTGTTTTCACGAGAAGACTAGCTTTTTGTACCATCTTGGCGTGGCTGCTCTCACACAACTAATTATATGGCCGTGGAACTCGCCCATTATGAGAGTCTTTTTCTTTCTTCTTCGGTCCGGATCTAATATTCAAAACATGATTTATGAGGAGAAGGACGATAGAGTTTATACACGGAAGACATCGGCACGAAGACTGAAAAGCAATAAACGCCATAACAATGCACAGGTTCTTACCCATTAAACCAAGAGAAGCGTTCCATTGAATCAAGCAAACTCATACACATAGACAACTACCATGTCTAGGAACATTGAGAGCCATGTTAGTATGCACACATGATATCTTTGATGCTGCTAAATGTGATGTCGCTTCTCTGTAAGCGTACGTCGCCGGTCCATTTGTGATCATCACGGAGACGGCAGCAGTAGGATACCGCGCAGCGGTTTTCAGCCTCCTTGATACACTCTGCCAAGGCTTCTTGAAGGTTCTCCTTATTGAGTTCGGTGAAACAGCCTTTGGATTCCTCATGCGAGACCCTTGTCATCACCGTCCAATCGCCATGCATCTGAATCTCGCCCGTACACCTTTCTGTCGACCCGGCGATCACTGTGCTAGCAATATCGCCGATATGTCCATCGAAACGTGTTTCTTTGGAAACCAAAACTCCGTCCTGGGGCACTACTGCATACGCTTGTTGATTCAAATAGACACGGGCACCACTTGTAGTGTAGTGGCTCCAAACATGTTGAGCCCAATGGCAAATTATCTGGTACCGCCTGGTGATTGCCGCCACACTTACACAAGTGACACTATCACCAGGCGTACGCTCAAATCTTCCCCCACCGGTATTAGGCTGCGCTGCGAGGCTCTTGTAAGTATCGATTTGAGCAAAGTAGCCGGCTAAGGAGTCTCCGATATGGACTCCATGGTTGAGAATTGGCCGTTCGATAAAGTCTTTTGCAACATGGGTAATCACCGCCGAATCCCTTTGATCAGTTTCCTTCGAGTCGCGCTTCTTGATAATGCCTCTTGGGGCAGCATCCCTCGAAATCCACAGTTTTCTGCCTCTTGCCTCAACCGCCACGGTGCCCCATATAGCAAGAACAATGGCAAAAACGGGCGCGCCAAATATCATCATGTAGCGGTTCTGGGGGTACGAAAGATTATGCTGGTGGTATGTTTCCAAAGCTTAGATAACTAGAGCATGATCATGTATGCTGTCGATGACTTAAATACTCATGTGAGTCAATTACACTTACTTAAGCGGAGTCGTAAGATTGTGGTACTCTGGAGCAGAGCATCCAAGCGCATAAAGAGGGCTGTGCTGGATTCAAATGAAACGGATAAGAAAGGAATTGCAAGCTATTCGTGATTTATTCTTTTATCGAATCAGCCGAGCTATCTCACTCAGTATCTACGTGAACTCTCTCTGGAGTAGAAAATTGAGTATACCCAATTATGTGATGCTTGAGATGAATGATATAAACGTGATCAAGATACGCAAACAAACAACAGTCCTGGAACTCATAGCCATGCTCAGACTCAGTCTTGCGTCGTGATCAATGCCTACTAAATAAGGGGTACGAGGATCAGGATACTCTTAACGAGTTTTAAGATCAGGGCGTTTTGGATTCTCTCAATGCGAACGCGGTCGTCAAACATACGTAACACGTATATCAAGTATAGCCGCTTGCTGCACGAAAGCAAGTACAAGGGCCACGGCGGCACCAGCCCCAGCATCGTGTACACGGCGCAGAACTCATTTCCAGGTACCTCTTATGGCGCGACCGGCATTCGTCGCGGGAATCCATTCTTGTGGCCGGAGAGTCAGAGGACGATGTTTCGGACAGATCTGATCATCTCCTGGTGAAATGGGACTTTGACTCCTTGAGCTCTAGGGAATATATCATGGCTAACGAGCTCCAGGCGTATGACAACGAGGACGAAGAGGTAGATTCGCCCAGCAACGAA
>JAKTYQ010000361.1:0-11170 GCA_030674525.1 Metschnikowia chrysoperlae
TGGCCGCTACTTACGACGACGACAAAAGCTTAAGTTTGTGTACAGATCGTGGGGAAAGTTGTTCAAATATTTCGAGAAACTGAGGAAAAATCTTCTTTTTTATAGTCGGTGTAAAAAAGCTGCAAAAAATCTTTTTTCCTAGCTTGCATGACCAATGATATCGCACATCCAGGCGCCCTATAAATACAGCCGTATTCGCGCTGCTCTCCGGCGGCGGCCCTCCTTCCATGATATAATGGTTGGCTGTACGCCATCAATTCCGCACCGTGGCACGAAAGTTTCAAACCGTTTTTTCTCGTCTAAACAACAATAGGCTCTGAAACATCAACACGAAATCATTGCGGGCCAGGCAGTATTGCCGCACGCTATTTTTACGTGACCCTTACAGTTTCATGTGTACTTTCTCAACATTATCTGCGTCCACCTGTTTGAAAAACAACTTCTCCTTAGATGGCGATGCATTTCATGCACCACCATAAGCTCTTCTCAGACGAAGTTGCAGATTCAGACAGTACTTGCCTATATCGGTGTATCATAGACGGCTACCGGGAAACGACGCCGCAGCTGCTTACAAAGAATAAGGTTGTGCATGCGGGGACACGTAAACTACCCAAAATGGCCCAGTCCTGCAGGCCTCCTCGCTGTTGATCTTCAGCCTTCTGTTTCCAAGAAGAGTCTCGGTCCCAGACTATTCTGTTATCAACAACTGCTTGAGCAATAGCAGATACTTTATAAACATCTAGGGCGAAGCAGCATACGCAGGCTACAATTCCGAGCGAGACATATATGGACCGATCGCATCAAGGAACTGTTCCACGGGCTTTTTTTCCGCTACCTACACACAACGTCATCGGGAACTTGCACGACGAAGATCTCGCGTTTGGGCCATAGAAAGTTCGAATAGGGTTTTTGTTGGTTGCTCTTCTTGAGGTAACACTGAAGAAGTCGCATAATCAATATGACAGGCTCGCTGGGCCTAAAGAAGCCATTTTATTTCGCCGAAGACGAAAATACCCACCACGATCATATGGGCCGGAGACTGTCGTCGATCGACCAAAGCAGCACCCTGTCAACGTCCGCTACCGTCTCAAAAGTATCATCTAGGACGTCGGAAACCACGAATTTGGAGGATATATTGTTGTTTCCTGTTGAGAACTCCCACGCGTATTCATATGCTCACCTATCCCCAAACTCCTTGGCTCTCAGGCTCAATGTGTTGAAGAGATCGCTAGAAATTCTTAACGAGCGGCCTGACTGGCTCAAGTTCTTGAGATCGAAAGATGAACCGAACAATAGTGATGAGGATACCTCAGCCCCGCCCTCCCCGATCGTCACATCGCACACACAGGGAAGTAAATCACGAGCGGCACAAATTGCCCGACCGCCCATGTTGAAACTGCAACTGCGCATTGAAGTGAGTAGCTCGCCCTCAAAAGACAGATTCAAACTAAGCTCAACTGCATCCTCGGCGGCTTTAAGTGCACTTTTTCGGCCAAAGTTCGGGCGGGCAGAAAGCGCGGTTCGTTCACGTACACAATCAGAGACTTCGTCACTTGGCGGCGAAACCCGGCTTGAGAGGCCACTCATACGGAAAGACGAAGATGAAACGGTTGATACGGACTTTACCGATGACCTTAAAGATATCATTGAGCTCATAGAGCAAGACGCCAGTCTTTTATCGTCGAAGAGTGAGATAGCCGCAACTTTGCATGACCTATCGCTTTCCTCCGGGTCCCTGGATAGCAGAAAGAAGCAGGATATCCTAAAAACCAAGCTTTTGTTTGCTCTTGCGTCCCCTTTTGTAGAGACTGCAAGCATGGCCACGCCTCTTTGGGGTGCCCCCATGCCAACTTCAGCATGTGCCTCTGAAACCTCGGCAGCTTCACAATCCTCCATGACAGCACTCAACATGCTCGCATCTCAAAGTATAAGCTCGAATTCTGTTCAGCTGGTGCCTCCCGGAAACCGGCCATTTCACTCTATTTCCGCTGGAAAGCATTCATCGCCACAGTCTATCATCACAGTGGAGGCCGATTTCCCATGGGGGTTCAAAGCAGCTAATGATTTGGCTTGCTTGATGTTTGGGGTACTGAAGAGTATGATAAAGAACGTCACATTGATCGACCTCATAGCCCCACAATTTAGGAACTTCGTCACTGAGAGAATGACAAAGGTAATTGGAAATCTCGACAGGCATCAAAGACAGAAGAAACAAATCATTTTTGCCGGTGAGATCATCGCGATCACAAGGCATTCGGAGGGTGACTTTGCCTGGACATCAATCTGGGCTCAGAAAAAGGGAGATATGATCATTTGTATGTTTGAGCAAATTTCATGCGACGCATTTGATATCCTGATTCTGTGTGATGTCGAATTATACACCCAACAGCCATATACCGTGACGGCCTTGGATGTGGTAGCCGGCAGCTTGATCAAAAGGTCCGACACAAACGGCATAAAAGACCTCCGAACAATCTCTGACAGCTTGGACAAAGATTTGAAAATTCTGGCTGTGAAGCATGGAGATGACTCGAACTACGACTGGGAAGATAGCAAAATGCTCAACCGCCGTCGCTACTACACTCTTCAATTGATTGGAGAAGACAACATACCCTGTGCATTAACCTCGTATCCCATGGAGAAGGATGATAGCAAATTTGAGCTCAAGCTTAAAGTCCACTCCATGCCTTATATTGCAGGTATGTTTGTCGTGGATTCTTCAGATTTGAAAGTTCTTTCATGTAACAAGGCCATCGCCAAGAATCTATTTGGCATTGCCTACGACGATGTCTTGGGGCACAGTATAGACAGGGTCATTCCAGACTTATCCAAAATTCTACAAAATGGATTGGAAGATCAAGATTCGTCGTTCCAAATTGTTCCCGGGTTGGTTCTACCCGAGCATTTCTTCAGAAAATATGACGCGATCTTGCGACTGAGGCTGTCGCCCAACAAGTCCGCAGAACAGGCCTTTTTAAACTCGAGAGGAATTCAGGGCTTGCATCGGGACGGCAAAAACATGTTTGTTGATATACAATTACGAGTAGTGAGAAAGGATGTGTTTGTTTTGTGGGTCACATATTCTCGCCACAGCAATAAGAGTATTCACAAACAGTTGCAGAAGTTAAGTGTCGGTGGGTTGGACGAAGCGCCTCTGCCTCTCAGGCAAAAGGGAGGTACAAGCCGCGTTGATCTTCCCTCACAAATGAAATTGTTTCCTGAGAATGAGGCGGACATTCTCGAGCTTGGCTCAAGCAGTTCTGATGTGAGTCGTCACAGCAGCACTAGACGGCCCAAACGAGCGACAACGTTTGCTGTTCCCGTCACTTATATCAGTGATGCAACTCTGAAAAGAGACTCGAACTCTGAAAAGTACGGGTCACTAAGGTCGATCTCGGTTTCAGAGGGTACTCTCGCCGCGAACGACATCGGAAAGGCGTCGACTCGGCCTAGTTCGATAGAAACGGGTGCATCAGAAAACGAAAAAGAGCACTTTTACACAAACTACACGGAAGCAGAAATCTTGGCAATCGAGAACCAGGAGCTCGAGGAAAGAAAAAGCAAATCTAAGTTCTGGCCGTCTCAGATCGGCGAGCGAAAGAGGACGAAGAAGTACAGTGAGTTTAACATCTTGAAGAAAATGGGTGAAGGTGCATATGGCAAGGTCGTGTTAGCAGAGCACAAGGACGATCCAGCCTACCGAATCATCATCAAATGTATTGACAAGCAAAGAATTTTGGTGGACACTTGGGTGAGAGACCGTCAGCTTGGAACAATACCTTCGGAAATACAGGTGATGGCGACACTTAACCATGACCCCCACCCCAACATCATGCGCATCATTGACTATTTTGAGGATCCGGACTACTATTACTTGGAGACCCCAGTATTTGGAAATCCGCCTGCTATTGATTTGTTTGATTACATCGAGGTGAAGAGTGATATGAGCGAGTTGCAGTGCCAGCTCATTTTCAAGCAAGTGGTTTCGGCCATCTATTATTTGCACAAACAAGGCATTATTCACAGAGACATCAAGGATGAGAACATCATTGTAAATGAAGTCGGAGTCGTGAAACTCATTGATTTTGGCAGCGCGGGGTATGTGAAGCTGGGCCCGTTTGATGTCTTTGTGGGTACAGTAGACTATGCTTCCCCAGAGGTGCTTCGAGGCGAGAAATACGATGGCAAACCGCAGGATATATGGGCCCTTGGGATTCTTTTGTACATCATGCTTTACAAGGAAAACCCCTTTTATAATGTTGATGACATCATGGAGGGCGAGTTGCGTGTGCCGTTTATTGTGAGCGAGAGCCTGATGGACCTAATCGAACGAATTTTGGTTCGGGACATCAAAATGCGACCCACCATCACTGACATTGCGGAACACGAATGGCTCAATGTTTGATTTGTCTCGTGCGAAGGACAATGAAAATGAAAATGAAATGAAAGAAGAAAATCACAGGGTCTACTTTCGTGCCGCGTTCCCCACAAGTAACGCGCGCTTTCTTGACGCGATGCAGAAGCTGTCAGTGCGATGGACATAATTTGACCGTACATACATATTCCCCCAACTTTGCATTTATAGACCAAGCGCTCGCTTTGCATGTTTCATAGATTTCCCCTCCATGGCTTCTCTCTCTCCTTCTTCCGTTGAGTCGTCGCTACCGGCCTGCCTCACTATTCCGAATGGGTCTGACCCGTCACATAACATTGTGATCACGGTCACGAAGCAATTGCCGTATATTCATATTGAAAGCCTAAACCCCGAGCTATTTTCGAGCCGCAAGTCGGTGTGGCTTTCCCGGGTGTCACGAAAAAAACTAGGGGCGGAAAATGGAACGTACCTCGTGAAAGTTCAAACCCTAAATTCAGATGCATGGCGCCATGGCATCCTCACTTGTTGTGGGTTTGAAGGTGCCCACGAACTATTTGAGGGAGGGACGGAGCCGCTCAATAGCGATGTCTTTACTGAGAATGGAATGTCTGTTCTCGAAAATCATTGTTTGCCCGATTCAAAATCACCCGTTGGTGATTATATAGAGGCCTGGTTAGAAGCAGATGAGGAATTGGTGCCGTCAGACATGAACCGCAATGGCTTTTCCATGAGGCCGCCGCTGATCCCGAGTCTCGTCCATACCGGTCCGGTGGCGCTGAAGTATACCATATCGCCACAGAACGAAAAGAACCCGCTAGATTTCCTCTTGTCACGATACGTCAATACGCTATACTCATTGACCACGCCTCTCAGTTACTTTCCGAAAACGGCGCTTTCCCGCTTCAAAAACATGTGCAGTGGCGACAGTCAGAAAGTAGTGGAATACCTCTCGAAAGTATACCTATCACAGGATCAACTAGACCGGCGCCGGGCTGCCAAATTTGGCCTTTCGAAACAGGCGTTAGATGCAGGACCCGTGTTTTTCACCAGATTCGAGCAGGAAATCCAGGTCCTGTTTGCCAGCAAGCACCACGACGAGCTTTCGAAAGAGGACCTGATGGAGAATCTCGTGTTGGAGTTGAAAGTGCGCGAGGCGCAGCTCCAGATTTTGCTCCTACTAGAAATACTAGCGTGCTCACAAATTGACGAGGAGGCGTTTCTCGATACCACTCAGAAACTACAAGAGCGCCCCAAAAAAGCCAAACCGTCGCTTATTCGACGAAAGAAAACCAAAGTCGTGCCCACGTTTTTGGGTGTCGGCGTGCCTGATGCAAATGATGAGCCCAAGCTGGCCATTACCTCCCAAAACCATATTTCGCATGCAAGCTTGTTCCAATCTTTATCGACTCTCATCGACCAGATCGGACTCTGGGACTCGCTCCTAGATCGGGCCAAGCTGGAAAAAGATCAGAACACTCACGGGTTTTTGGCGTTTGTAGTCGTGCCCTACTTCAGCAAGAGCCTTCCCAAAGTGGTGCATCACGTGATAAAAGGCTTCAAAGAACTCCGGCCAAGTATCATGAAATCAAAATCCACAAAAGCCGAGCGCAGAATTGCCAAAGAGCTTTTTCCTGTGCCACTCGAAGCTGACGTGGCAGCAAAAGGACTAGGATCCGCTACACCGCCACTTGTGCTGGATTTCACGAAAGGTCCATCGATGGGGCATTCTGAAAAGCCAGCCGAACGGAAATCCAAGTTTTCAAAAACGCTCTTGTCCAAAGATAAAATTCCGCACTTGTCGCGTGCCGCTACAACGATAGATGATGATAATACCGCACCTGCGTTTTCGCTCAAACGGTCAAAATCGAATTTGGGTGCGAAAAACTTGAAACGGCGCCAGGTTGACATGTCCATGGTGAAATCTGAAACGACAGTTATCGAACTGCATAAGCACAATCTGTTTCTTTTCGCTGATGCCAGGAAAATCAAGCTGGCAGCCAATCTTGGCCTGACTAACGCCACATCGATGGCCATACGTGAGGTGGAGGCGACGCCTGCAAAGCCCAAAGCACGGATTTCTAAGGAGAATAAGCCCCAGGTGTTTGCCACGCCTTCCAACCAGCGAACTGCAGATATGGACTTCATTGTGAAAGAAACACCGCATACAACATCCGCCAAAAAACCTTCTGTGTATGAACGGATCTCACAGTTGGCCGAATCGGGAAACAATATGGCTATTGACTCTTCGCCGGTGAAGGATTTGGAAGAGGCTTTGTTCCTGCGCAGCCTAACTTATGACGACACTTCCCCTGTGAAAATGGTCAACTCCCTGCCATTCGTCAAGACTAAGCCCGGCCAGCAGATCCCGATTAGGCAATCACCATTCTACACAGGCCAGTTGGCAGGATCACCGCCTCTGCTCAAATCCACACCCAGTCGGCTTCTGCCATTGGCCGAGAGAGACGAAGCGAAAAAGCATACAATGAAAAAATCGACAGCGAACGCTGCCGCCCGAAAAAGCGTGGCGAAAAAAGTCACAACATCTGCCAGCAAGGAAAGACTCGTGCCCCAAAAGCCTATACTCAAGAAAAAGCGAGCTTCAAAGGAGAAGCCCGTGGCAGCAAATCACTTGATTAGCGGGCTTTCAAATGCAGACATTTTTGAGATCGGTCCATCTGAATTAGCGGCCCCTGAAAATGGGTCATTTGCTGAGTCGGTGAGAAAATCGCCTGTGGATTCAAAAATATCTGCTGAGTCTGTACCCGCAAGCTCTCAAGGGCCTAGAATTGCTGGCATAACAACGCATTCTTTCCTCGAGGCATCTAATACAGACTCGGACTCGGACTACGAGCGACTCCTAGCAGCAGTGCTGAAGCCCGCGCCGAAAAGGTATACGAAGAAACGTACATAGCATAGAATTTGAATCACGAAAGAACATATCACCTTCAACAACGAGAAGTCTATGTAGAAATGTGCTCATGGGATGGTGAGATATCATGTATTTTCTTTTCCTGGCAAATTCCCCTAAAGGGATTTCCAAGGCTCATAAAGTTCTGTAAATGCTAATGCGAGGGTGGCACATGCATCCGGTTCAATTTGAAGGTTACAAATGCTGGCTTGAGCTCGTGACGACGACGAGTAGACCCCCGAGACCACAAGTGATGCAAGCCGTGTTTTGAAGGGCAGCACATGGCTACCCAAAGTACTATTTATGGACCTCCAGGCTTGGCTAAGATGTTGAGGTGTATTCTAGCATCAAATACCCCAATCTTGAGCCTTACAACTGCAGAGCTGAGGATGAAGTGTATCTCGGGTGCGAAGGTAGCGGTGAAGAGACGATGTTGGTTTAACATTGCGTTTTTCCTGTTCCGGTGCGTTTGAATCAAAAGACTCAAGGAGCTATCCAGATGTTTGAGGTAAGTCTCCAGTCTATGATTGATGACAAAAAATCATCGAAGATACCTGAAATTGTGCCCTCCTCGCTTGTTCTGGTACGAGAAATTTTCCAAGTCACAGACAAGACAGTCCAAAGGTCACTTGATAGATTTTCCGATGATAGTTATGGCTGCCGAGTGAATTGAAGGACCACGACCTCGCATAAACGACGAGGCGCCCTCGGTCACAACGCAGCCTCACCGCCGTGATTTGAACACGGTGCTGTATATTCTGGGTTTGACACGCCTGAATCTAAACGCCAGCCTCTCCGAAGAAGATTCCCTCCGCGATTGCGCCTGCGTCGGGACTCGCGAGAACCACCTCTGTTAATGGCGCGCCGATCCGGTCAGTCAATTTTTGGCGCAAGTCTTCCGGCACGCTGGCCACGTCCATGGCGTCAGGTTGTTTTGGCACATGTAGCTTGCGGAGTGCGCCGAGGACCTTTTCCGTGAGCAATTCGCGCTCCAAGGACGACTTCTCGCCGTCAACTACCACCAGCTTGTACCACACCTTGAGGTTCGCCACCAACACCAACTTCACCACCTCGGGCCCCAACTTTTCGAGCCCAAGAATAGCACCGTAATGTGTGCCCACGGGCTTCCCCGCATCCAAAAACGCACGGAGCAACGTGCGCGTGACGCGCGGTTTAAGCGTGGAATATGAGCTGCCGTAGGCGGAAATCACATGCTGCAAGAGCAAGGAGGCAAACTCACGCACGGCAAACTGGCCGCGGAGCGCCTCCTCCAGTAAGGGCTCGCCATCTGTGGGCTGTGCACCGATACGTTTCGCAAGCAATAGCGTCAAGATGCATGGCATCAAGGAGTGCACATAGGGGGCCAAGAACACCGTCTTGTTGTCGTAGAGCGCCAGGACGACGTCGAGCATCGTGATGAGCACGTCGAGGTTGCGGAGCTGGTTGGTGATTTGCTCGGCAACAAACTGGATCAAGTACGGCACGAGCTGGTGCAAGCCCGGGTCAGTCCTGAGCAGGCTCAATGCGGCCTCCCGAAGCGGCTCTTTTTCGGCATCCGTCAGAATAAGCACCTCCACAACCTTATCGAAGTATAGTTTGAGCTCCTTCGAGAGCACGTGCTTCACCAATGGCTTGATTTCGGCGTCCTTGTCCTGTTTCTTCTTCAGACGCGCCGTGTCCTTGTTTTCTGTCGAATCGCCGCCAGAAAGGTGGAGAAGATCGCTGCTGAGCACCGACAGAATGGCCCCGCGTGCGATGGGCGGTAACTGCTTGATCTCCAGCGCGAGCGGGTTCTGGGGGATTGTTGGCTGCACGCCCTCGATGGCTAACCAGTGCGCAGTATACGTCAGCTGGCGAGGCACTTTCGGGAGCTCCATATTGATCAATTTCTCAAACTCCACCTCGGTTTCATCAAGGTAGTAGAGTGTCTGCCCGCTGGCGCCAAACAACGCCTCCTTAAACACGGGTGGGTGTGTGGTGTCGTAGCCCAAGAGTGGCTCGATGTTGAGCACTTTTAACGCATGGTTGATATCGCCTGTGGTCAACAACTTGCGCTTCAGGTGGCGCATGAATTTATTGGCGCATTCCAAGATTTCATGGATCCGGTACTCGACATCCATGGCCAAGTTTTTCGCCGCGTCTTCGGGCATCGTCGCGCCTAGGTACTCTGCCAGGTCTTTGACCGTGTCATGGGGCGACCACAAAGTGTGCGAGAGCGGAATTTTGCCGTGCTCCATTGTAGAAGGTGATAGCGTCTAGGCTGCACCTATGTTAAGTATAGGGACTGGTTTGAAATTAGCGAGTTGGGCGTGAACCTGGTGTCTATTGGTGACGGCTTATAGTGTTATTGGATGGTTCCGCTAGCGCTAACGTTAGATGTGAGCTGTGTGCAGTGCAGCGAGGGCCTGTCACGTGATGCGGATTGACCAGAGTACGTTCTGGTATATTTAGATTATTTTTTCTTCTTTTTTCGTGTGATCTTCCAGTTCTAGGCATTTACTTTAAATCGGGTTTCTCAGCTGGCTTTTGACTCTTTCATTTGTGCATTTATGAAAATCGAAAGAATCGAATTTCCACGTTCATTTTCTGGTCGCGGATGTGTTCACATTGAAACTTTCAAAAGCGTCAAAATTGAAGTATAGGTTAATCTTCAAGTCAGATATGAAAATGAAGTACTTCTAAAAATAGCGTTCGATTTTGGCCAAAATTGTTAGGGAAAGAAAAGATCCTGATAAGGAGTGGAGGTTGGTCACGGTAGCGAAGCTGGCTAGGGTTTTATATATACTCATATATAGTTTTTGGAGAGCTAGGTAAGCATTCTGGCTCCCAGTCCTTAATCAGATGTATCAAGCAAAAAAAAAAAAAAGGTTGGGTTAGTGTATTCATTGAGGTGACTTTTGTCAGGTCAACTCGCGTGCCACCACGCAAAGAAAATCACGGCAGCGAAACCGACTGGTATTCTTTGACAAAGACTCTGAAAGTTTTTCAGTGGGCCAAGTGTGCCACTTCGGACCACCTGATCTCAGTCAAATTTAGTTTACATTGAAATGGTTACTAAAGTTCAGAAAAGTAAGAACAGAAAAAAAAAAGCTAGCTAGCTACAAGACAAATGTACTATCGCGTTGGCATGAGAGTCTGGCCCATAGCCCCAAGTCCTTCGTGCCCTATACAGCGAATTATGACCTTCAGCCTGGTTCTCAACAAATATCGAGAAGACTGATTACGGTTGAAATCCACGCAGTTTTATAACTCATCCAAAATTAGCGCTCATCAATGAGTACTGCTGGAATCCAGGTACGATGGGTTTGGGCGCAGAGTTCTACAAGCCTGGAGTGGTTCAAGATATGAAAATTGGCCGAGTAAAATGTAGCTTTTCAGTGCTTTCAAGTACGCTATTCAAAGCCACATATGCTTTTGCCTCACAGAATCAGATGTATTTGCCAAGCAGGGCATGGGTGTAAACCCACAATGATGCTATAGTACCATGATGCGTCGTCATCGTCGTCATGGAAGCTAATCTAGGTTTCAAAAGAAAAAGGCGAGAAAGAAAAGAAAAAAGATACATTCTTGCCCTCTTCCAGATTGATACATCGGGGCCAGAAACAACTCGTTCCTGGGGCCAGAAAGGATCTCAATCTCGCTCATTGACGAACTGATATCAGTTTTAGCAGGCCCCCCTTGCATGTACTGACCACCAAAATTGGGTAAAATACACAAAAAATCAGAAATGCACGAATGATTTGATTTCTGCGAGAGCGCCATATCAATGGATCCCAGGATCCGTCGCCTAATAGATATGGTATATGCACGCCCTACGCTAGGCCCTTTTCCAGCTTTGACATTTTTTCCATTGCCTTGAGTTTCGCCTTGCTTTGCACTAGACTTTC
>JAKTYQ010000362.1:0-11115 GCA_030674525.1 Metschnikowia chrysoperlae
CTTCACCACTGTACTAGAAAGCTTTGTTTTTCTAATGACGACTTATGATAGTTCCGACTCTTGTCAATACTCTCTCTTGTTTCTTTTCTCTTTCTCAGCAAAAGACACAATTTTCCCTACCCAAAGTGTGATTTCAAAGACCACGAAATTTTTTGACAAAACTGTTGCAGAATAGGCCTTGGGCGTCGAGTATCACGTGACCATACTGTCTTTAAGTGATCCTCGATGTCGTGCTGGTTACCAAGATCCTCTTTCTTGTACAACTGACTAGGAGCTACAAGGGTGGCTTGCTAAGTCCTAATGAGGTTGAAACCATAACACAGCCTAACCTCACAATGGGTTCATGTGAAACTCAGAGTGGGATTATCTGAAACAACGGATCTCGCTGAATGCTCAATGCGGGGTTGTTCTTGGTTTCCGCATGTGTTCATAGTTGAAAAGCCAACCTCTTGACTAACCGTTCACCAAACCCTTATCACTTATAATACACAAAGTTAGATGTAGGTTGATCCATGCCATTCAACCGAACTAACTATAAAACTTTAACATGTAAGCTCCTGCACCTTTCCACTGAGCAACTTAATATGCAAACAAAAAGGATACCCCTGCAGAGTATTCATTAACACGAAGATGTTAATATCTCAACAGAGACCCATAGGACGCATGGCGGGCTCACCAAAGCCACACACGCGCGCGCACATGGCGCCTCACACGTAGTCTCACCAGCCAATACACATTTCAGAAACCCACGCCAAAACCCACCTTCAAACCCCTTATTTCTGGTTCTTTTTGCTCACACCATGTCTGGATACCTGGGCGCACTGCACGAGCTCTCGGGCAAGGCCACCGTGGGCGAGTACGGCGTCACGATCGTCAAGCTGCAGGAGTCCCCGGCCCAGTGCACGCTGGCGTGTTTCCTGACCCAGTTGGAACCCGATCTCTTCGAAACGTACCACGTGCCGTACCAGAACGTGCTATGGTGTGAAGAGCGTGCCGCTGGCGAGATCGAATTGGCATACGCGGTCGATCTGGGCGAACACGTGAGCCTCCACACGGAAGTGTTGAGTGTCGGCGCGTACGCACACGAAACCCACCCAGACGTGGCGCAGCAAGTGCTAGCATTAGCGTACAAACAGAGCCAGCCAGCGCCGCGCGTATTGGTGGTGTTGAACAACCACGGCGGGCAAGGGAACGCACGCAAGTTGTACCATAGCGAGATCCTCCCCGTGCTCCGCGCCGCACATGTGGAGTACACGTACATTGAGACCGGGTACGCGCGGCACGCGACGGAGATCGCTCGCGAGTTGGAGCTTGACGAGTACGATATTGTGGCGTGCTGCTCGGGTGATGGCGTGCCGCACGAGATCATCAACGGGTTCTTCCAGCGGCCGGATCGCGCACGGGCGTTTGATCAGATTGCGCTCACGCAGCTCCCGTGCGGCTCAGGGAACGCGCTCTCGTTAAGCAGCCACGGCACTAGTAACGCCGGCCGGGCTACGCTTCGAATGCTCAAGCTGGCTCGCTCGCGCATGGACGCGATGGCCGTGCACCAGAACGGTACCACAACGCTCCTGTTTCTCTCGCAGGCTTTTGGTGCGATAGCCGACGCCGACATTGGCACTGAGCACTTACGTTGGATGGGCGCTGTGCGCTTCGACCTCGGCGTCGTCCATCGCTTGCTAGCCAAGACCACCTACCCGTGCGATTTGTACGTGCAATACGCCATGAAGGACAAGTCCGAGATCCAGGGCCATTATGACAAGCACCGCGTCACGCTCAGCGACACGCGGCCGGTACAGGAGGAAGACCTTGAGCCACGCTTCGAAGACACGTCCCTGTCTGGCTGGGAGCAGCTCCCGCTGTACATCACGGATGACCTCAACATTTTCTACGTGGGCAAGATGCCCTACGTGCTGGGCGACGCGCAGTTCTTTCCCGCCGCGTTGCCTGACGACGGGTGCATGGACTTGGTGGTTACAACGGCCAAAACATCGTTCTTCAAGATGGCCAAGTTGCTCTTTTCCGTCGACCGCGGCGGGCACGTGCACTCGCCCGATGTGTTACACGCAAAAATCAGGGCCTATAAGCTTGTGCCACGCGTGCGTCTGGATCACCACTACTTGCTGGTGGATGGTGAGAGCTTTCCTGTGCAACCGTTGCAAGTGGAGGTGCTCAGCAAGGTCTTGACCGTGCTTCTCGACGACGGCTTTTTCGTTGACACTTGCTTCACGCAACAAGAGGGCGGCAGTGTCTGCGTTCGCGAGTCGATGTAACAAGAAGATGTGACATGAAAAAGGTGAAACTAGAAGGGTAGAAATTGAGTTTGGGTAATCATTTCTCAGTGCCCCCAAAGCGCAATGCGACCGCAAAGATGTACGTGTCATCAATGCTATTCAAAGATATAAAGAAAGGCGGGAACGCATGCTCTTACTTTACAGCTGGCTTTTGGCCCTAGTGCATCGAAGTCTCTTTTATAACTTACGTACGTGTGTGCGACTGATCGTCCGAAAAATGCTCGACAAGCAAGCAATAGAGATAAATGAACGCCCTTCTAACAGAGCTGACTCTGGCAAGCAATTGTGTTCATCAGATAGTGTGCGGGTGCATTTGCCCGCCTGTGCTAGGCTATAGTCCGCAAGCGCCGTGAAACGTGACTGGCCTGCTGACAGTCTTTTGAGCTCAATATTAAAGAAACTGCGGAGTCAAAATCGCCAAGCCTAAAATCAACTACCTTGAATGCAAAATGTCTCGTTTATCATCTTGCGTGGGGGAATGTGGGGGTAGCGCAAGACATGTGGGGAAACCCGTGCATCCTGCGCAGCTGACTGCGAGCGCTATGGAGTGTGGCGTGCGCAGATTACGTCAAAAGGGCGCGATAAGGCCGTGGGGGCTAAACAGATGCTTTGGAGCGTATAAAAGCTTAATTACGTAAGGACCGGTGGCGCCACGTGTCGATTTTATCATTCTTTGATGCATCTTTTTGATGCGTCTTCGTAGAAACGACCGTTTTTTGACGGCCTTTTGTCTGTGCAAGAGGCGAGCCATGCATTCCAAGCGGCCTTGTCAAATGTGTGCCCAGCATTCTCAGTTCACGAAGAAAACAAAAAGACGAAAAGCATGTTGCCCTAAAAAGGCTATTTTTGCCGGTTTCTTGGAGTGCGTCTAAACACAATATTCGGGCGCATTCTTCAAGATATCGGCAACATTCCGCAGCAGCAAGATAGGCATCTAGATCAGTACTTGGGCAGGTTTGGGCAAGCGCAGGCGATGAAGAGTAGCAACCTTGACCCAGAGTATTTGCTGGAGTGACCAGCCTGTTCAATCTAGGTAAGAATGACAAAAGAAAAAAAAGCAAAAACAAAAACAAAACAAAACAAAAAAACAAAACAAAACAAAAGCTCAAAAAATCAGAGTTCAAAAAATCAGAGTGTCGGCCAGCCTCCACTCTCACACAATGCTTATGAAGGCCGCCTGCCCTGGGGCCGGGGCCTGACTCGGTTGCCCCGACACCTAAGTGTAACTATTAGCTACAGCAACAGACGTACACATCAGCGGTCGCTCAGCCCGATAAAAATTGACAGTAAAATTCTACACAAGCCCTCAAAGAATATTGGGTAGTTTTTGCATTTTGAAAGTCATAGGCTGCCTTTTTCTCTGGTCGTATAGCCGTTTCTTGGGGCGAGCAAGCGGCCGGATGGATGCGCCAAATCGAACATGAGGCGCATCCGCCCGAGCCGCGCCCGAGCCGTTATGGCGCCGGTGGGAGCGCCGATAGCGAATTAGCGAGTATCTCGCCATCTTTTCAAGCATATTCAGCATTCTTTCTACAAGAGACTCCTCGGTCCGTTTCTGGCAGTTTTCTTTTGATTTTGGTATTCTCCTGCTTTTCGGGAGTCTGAGACATCGTTCCCACGGCGCCCTTCACATAGTTCGTCTTTAAGCGCTCCACGGCCTTTCAAAGTTGCCGCTTCTCCGTCCTGCCATGAAATCGTTTTCGCTAGGGAAACTCAAGGAGCGGGTCGGGCGTCGGTTCTCTTATCCTGCGGACTTTGACCGTGCGCTGTTTTCTGCCGACAAGAGACGGAACCTGGCGTCTAACATGGTGATAGTTGTTGATTCGGAAGAGCCGCCGGTGCGGGGGCCCCGGTCCATCCACAGCGAACGCGTGCCCCGCTCACGCTCGATCAGCGTGTCGAAAAAACAGGCCAAGGAGCTCGTTCGCCACGAGACGTCGCAGGTGATCCAGAAGAAGCTTCTCACACTCCTCAAGGACTTGGGCCTCCAACTACCGATTCCCATCAAGACATCTGCAGGGGCCCTCAGCGGGTCGTCGTCGAAAACCATGAAAATCTACGTGGCGAATACGCATGACTGCGTGTACTTGGCCCCGTCGCTGTCGACTAGCTTTACATACGAGGATGTGGAGAACGGAGGCAATCACATTCCGGACCTGGA
This sequence comes from Metschnikowia chrysoperlae, assembly GCA_030674525.1. Taxonomy (NCBI): domain Eukaryota; kingdom Fungi; phylum Ascomycota; class Pichiomycetes; order Serinales; family Metschnikowiaceae; genus Metschnikowia; species Metschnikowia chrysoperlae. Next base: position 4,456 of record JAKTYQ010000362.1, read on the forward strand.
GTCCAACGCGGATTTCAGCGCGGATTTGGCTGACTCACCCGTTTCCGGCGATTCAACGCCGATCCTGAGCCTTCTCTCAGACGACTCACAGACCCCGGTACCGGGCGATATGCCGACTCAGACCCCGGTACCGGGAGATATGCCGACTGCGATAATTAACACGATCGCCAAGAAAATGCGGACGCTGAAGTCGGCAAACTACTTGTGCACACAGATAGACCTGCAGACGCTGATTCCTCATCTCTTTGCAGTGATTGTGGAGCTCCAGAAAGACACGCCCGCAAAAGGCGTGGAAGTGGAGTTCCTGTCGACAACAAAGACCCAGTGGCCCACCACCGACAGCGCCAACCGGCACCAGTGCGAAGAAAGCTTCAAGATTGGCAAATTAGAGTGGGACCTAAACTTCCATGACGCGGAGCTTTTCATAAACATCAAGAATACTAGGGATACTCGCTTGCGAGAAATTGATCCTCAGAATTTGGCCGACAAGACCAGAGAATACAGGCTATTCGACGCGCGCAAAACATCGAGTGACTTCAATGACGAGTCGTCGCTCTTTGCTAGCCACCTGCGTCGCAGCTCAGACACACTATCCTTCGCGAGCACCGAAGCGGCAGGCGAGATCCAAAAGGCAGGCCTTTATGTGTTTTTGCTCCCATTATTGTTGCCTCCAAATATCCCTGCAAGCGTAAACACGGCCAACGGTTCGCTCGCCCACAAACTCTCTGTGAGAGTTCCCTGCGCGCATGAAAGATTGAACAAGAAGTCTGCCGTGAAGGCAGACTATAATTTACCTATGGTGCGAACTCCACCTTCTTTAGCTAATTCGATTGCAGATAAACCGATTTACGTGAACAGAACTTGGAATGATGCTCTTCATTATTCTATTACGTTTCCCCGAAAATACGTCTCGTTGGGTTCCGAACACACCATCAATGTGAAGTTGGTCCCATTGGCAAAAGATGTGACTGTGAAGAGAATCAAGTTCAACATTCTAGAAAGAGTGACGTATGTGTCAAAGGATCTTTCCAGGGAGTACGAATATCATGGCGATGATCCGTTCGCCCGCTCTCGTAACTGCAAGACCAAAGAACGAATTGTCGCACTCTGTGAGCTCAGAACTAAGACAAAAAGTAACTACAGTGGTTTGGAACCCTTCAAAGAGGAAGTTATAAGCTGTCCTGCAAACAATTTACTTTACTCATGCTACGAGCAAAGACCTGGATCGGCGCATGGATACGGGTCCGAGGAAACGTCGGTTATGGTGGCTTCACCGCTCGACATCAACGTTGCTCTTCCATTCTTGACCTCACGCATTGACAAGGAAATCATGTCCTCAAGTTTGAGTACACCTGACATGGATGCAAAGTCCTTTTCACCTATTCGAGTGTCAAGAGCGCATTCGCCTCCCAAGCGAGATCTGATAGCCAGTTTGGAGAGTCCTTCACTGCCTATCATCGGCACTCTCGAGACACACATAAGTCATCTTACAGGGGGTCAACTTTTGCATGAGAGTATGGACGAGGATGTGCTCAAGCTCGAGTCTTCGTCTTTGCTGCCGAAAAAGCATAATGGCAAGAATGACAGCATCACGAAAGGCTACACGGCGACTGCAAAAGCCTTATCGCCAGATTCAAACTTTCGACACATCCAGATTTCCCACAGATTGCAAGTTTCCTTCCGTATTTCTAAGCCAGACCCAGCTGACAACAATAAGATGCATCACTACGAGGTTGTTGTTGATACCCCCATTGTACTTTTAAGTGCCAAATGTAATGATGGGTCTATCCAATTACCAGAATACGACGAGAGCAGTGTTGAGAGGCAAGAGACCCACATGCCTCGCCCAAATGCAATCAACTTTCGTACTCCTTCATTTGATGGCTCTGGCATAAGCATAAAGCAATTTGACCCCGCGGGCAGCGAGCAGTTGCCATCATTCGAGGAGGCTACATCGGCTCCCAATTCGCCCATGATAAGATCGTCGTCAATAACTAGCATGGATCCAAGCACTTCTTTGAATCCTCCAGCCTACGAGCAAGTTCCGGCCATGAATGGCGACGACCCATCTCATGGCGCGCTCACGATCGATGATTTATTGGTAGACTCATCCCGGTCATCATCGCAAAGAAAATCGTCCGCTATACACGAATCGTTACAAAGCTCGTTCGCGCCATCTTTTTCACTGAGAAGCAGAATATCAAGCCATAGTGACGTGAGTCCGACAGGAGGCTCATCTTCGTCGTCAAGATCGGATGCAACTAGCAATGCAACATCCTCGGATGACGCATCGTCTCAAAGTTTGCATAGTGGGGCGTTGTCTGCGAGCTCAAACGAGGACGAGTCTCAAGAACTTATTGATCAGCCCAAAGATGAAGCAACATTGGCGTCGAGAGCCGAAGAGTTTCAAGCGAGCGTCACTGGTCCTTCTGATAGTGATGCGCAAAGCATCATGACTGATGATATGCAATTTGTTCAAAGGTTGCCGCTCTTGAGCAATGAAAGCGTGAATGGCGTCGATGCTCAAATCAGTAGGGTCAACATCAGAAGCAGGAAACCTAGTCAAAATGAATGGGCCAAAATACTGACGGAGACATTGGACGAGCAGTCGCAAGCACAGTCTTTGTTTCATGCGTACTAATCGGTTTCATGCGTACTAATCGGTTTCATGCGTACTAATCGTATTGAGGATCATATCACGGCGTGACTAAAAGGATAAAAGGCGCCTGGCTCACGATCTGCTATCGATGGGTGCACCTGAAAACGGCTGCTGCGAATGTGCCCGGATCTACAAGCGCATATACAAACCCGTACACCACGTATAGAAATGTGGAGAGATTGCTCAAAAGCCACGAGCGAGCTTCCCATTGTAAGCATCCGATCTGGGCTCCAGCTTTTCATGTCTCTCGTTCCCCGCAACGGTAAAGTTGCTGTTATTGGCGCAGGTGTTTCAGGCTTGTGCTATACATACTTTCTTCTGAAACTCCGCCCTGATGTGAAGGTCTCTGTCTTTGAATCAGCCAAAGAGCCTGGAGGATGGATAAAGTCATTGAAATTACGCGATAACGGTTCGGAAGTGATTTTGGAAAAGGGCCCAAGGACCTTGAGAGGCGTGAGCGATGGAACGCTTCTCATTGTGGATATCATGAAGCAACTTGGACTTGAAAAAGAGGTGGAGGTAATGCGAGCCAGCTCGCCGGGAAATAGAAAATGGTTGCTTGACCCCTCAGGAAAGTTGGTACAGGTCCCCAACACATTCAAGCTGTTTGCAAAGTTCATTCTGAATGATGTGACACAAGGGTTGATACCTAGCATATTGAGGGAACCATTCCGAAAGCATGTTGCAAACGGGAAGGATGAGTCTATCCGGTCATTCATTACAAGAAGGTTTGGGTCGCCGCAATTAGCCGACAATGTCTTGAGTGCCGTCATGCACGGCATTTATAGCGGTGATGTGGAGAAACTTAGCGTGAAAGCCACCCTCCCAAATATGGTAAAGCTCGAGCAAGAACACGGGTCCATAGTCAGGGCGATGTTCCTGAAGATGATCAAGAAAAAAGTCACGCCGGAGAGAAACCAATTCCTAGAGGCATACGAGCAAAAAATTTCTCCAGGGGCAGACTTGAAAGGAGTGGCCATTCGGCTCAAAAAGTACCCGATCATGAGGCTACATAGCGGGCTCCAGACCTTGCCCTTAGCTTTGGCTGAACACTTGCAAAAACAGCCTAATGTGAGTATCCATTTGGCAAGCGACGTTTCCGAGGTCGACTTGAAACTGGCCAGCGTCAAGTTTGCAGAAAAACTTGATGCATATGATCATGTTAGGTTCACCCTGGGACTACAATCACTCTCACGAACGGCCAAGTTTAGTTCTGAAAGCATTCCGGAGATGTTCGCGAGTCTCGAGTACTCAACTATTTTTCTTGCTAATATTTATACGAAAAAAAAGGGCTTGATTCCCCAAGGCGAAAACGGGTTTGGCTTCTTGGTACCGCGCCGGAACCACAACCCAGAATCACTTTTGGGCGTGATTTATGACTCGGATACCGAGCTGGATGCAGAGAAGTTTGTGGGCGGGGCCAAGCTTGGCAGGGCATCGTACGACAAACTCACGTTGATGATTGGCGGCCACTACTTCAATAGCCGGGGCGTGCCTTCAAACAAAGCCAATTTGAAGGCCACAAGAAACGTGCTACAGAACATATTGCAGGTTGATTTGGCAAAGTATAACATCATAGAGCGGGACGAAGCCAACGAAACGAGTCGAGACGTTTCACTCGCAGAAAACGACTTGCTCATTTCGTTTAATCTTCACCGCGACTGCATCCCGCAATACAACGTGGGGTTTTTGGAGAAAACGGGCCAGATCCGTGACGCAGTCTTGAAGGAATCTGCAGGCAAAGTCTCGCTTGGCGGTCCCAGCTTGGGGAAACTAGGTGTGCCGGATTGTGTGATGAACGAGTTGGAGGCGGCGTTGCGTGTTTGAGATAGCCCAGCAAACCATGTAGATATTGCATTTGAACCCGTAAATGCCTGGTCCGTGTGCGAAAAAGGCAATGTTCATTCTTCCGGCTTACTCTTCAGCCATGGCCTTTTCCGCCGCCGCAATCCTGACTGACGTTTGCTTTGCGAAATCAATGTGCATATGTTTTCCAAACACATTGGTATCTTGGAGCGCCTTCAAAGCCAATGAAGCAGTCTCGCGGCTTTCAAAGACTATATGAGCCTGGCCTTTCATTTTCATATTGATTTCGAGAATCTCGCCATACGTGGAAAAAACCAAGAATAAGCTGTGCTTGAGCATGGCTCTGTTGATCTTATCGTTGAGATTCTTGATGTAGAGAGTCTGCCGCACTTCCAGCTTCACCCGCTTATTGGGTCGCAGCGGCCCGTCGAGTGCTCTCTTTGTCTTTGCCACCATGATCTTTATGACGCCTTGTTGGTTTATTTGTAGTTTGATGGTTTTCTGGGACTTGTTTGAGTATATATTAGAGCAGATTCCAGAGCACCGCGAATCTAGTTTGATGCTGCGCGGAGAATAAAGCTTTTTGGATATAAGCGATGCGAGAAGTCGGTTTGCGAAGTTTATATGATTTATTGAAATGGAGGCAAAGTCGGCATAAATTTGTCTGGACCATGTAGAATAAGAACAAATAAACTGTATCGAGATGGCATTTGACAGCTTGTGTGGATAATAAGCTTGTGTGAAGATGAAGCTTGTGTGGATTTGAAGCTTGAGTGAATAATGACAAACTACTCGACAAAGCAAGGAAACGGTAGAAAGAGAAAAAACACGGGCCTGTCAAACTGAGGCTTGCCAAGTTCTAATAACGAAGACGCCCCACAGTTGTGATACGAACAGAGCCGCATTCTATATCGTGATAAGACTATGACGAGGACTTTCCCGTCCAGCTAGAGTTCTGCTTAGCATATGATTAGGCTGAATGTTCGTACCTTGAGATAACGATCATCAGACTGTGTTACGCTACACCTTTCTCGACCTCTGGAACATATTGCAACCAGTCTACGGGGAATCGTGGCTCATTCATTCGACTGACCGTCCAGCCGAAAGAACTTCTCCGATAAAAGTCGCCAACCAGACTATGTTTCCTAAGTCTCAAATGTAAAATCATCGCCTAATTCCGTAGCGGTCAAGAGGATGTCACGTTCGTCATTCTCCGTTGTCGAGTGCACTCATAGAAAGAATGGTGAGGAAAAGCTAAGCTTTAAAACGGAAAACACTAGGCTGGATAGTGTCAAACAATGCATGTCATAATCATTGTCTCGTGAAATATGGGCATGAAATCGCCACGAAAGTCTGGCCATGGCCTGATTGCTTATGCCTGACTGTGCCATCCCCATCCCCTGTTTACCTGAAGGCTTGCGATGGAAGAGATAATGGGTAAACCGATGACACACCTGTCGTTTTGACTGCAAAAAAAACATGAGAATTAGAGCGAGAGGCAAATAACATAAGACACCACGAGGGCTTCACATAGAATCGCAAAACAGAACCATGCACATTAGATCACCAAATGAGAAAGAGTCTTCAGAGTTCGGACAGGGTCTGGAAAATCTGGGGCATCAGTCCACGATCTGGAAATTGTCAAAAAGTTTTGCACTTCGTGATCGATTATGGGTTAGGCGTTTGAATAAAATGTCTATATATCGGAAGGAGAAGCGAAATCCGTCGGTGTTCAAGGTGGCAACATGCAAAGCATAGCCACTGCCCCTAACTCCAGCTTTTCTTGACTCAACTTTTGTCTCAAATCTTGAAAGAAGTTCCTTTTGGTATTTGGCACTCAGGAAATTTTGAGCGAAGATGGGAAGAGCTCGAGGACGTGGGTGATATTAAGAGTATTAGGTATGTACATGTGTGTGAACTCACAACTCTAGTCCGCAAAATCCAGGAAGTCACCGATGAAACTTGCTTCTTGATCGGCCAGCCCGTTCAAAATTTCCTGAGCCTGTCCACTGATAATATTAGTACCAGCTGCCTTTTTCATTGCTATAGTAATCCTCGGAGTCACGGCTCGACAACCACGTTGTGATAAGTACACAAGCGTCAGCCGCAAGCCCCATTGGAAGAAATCCTAAGAAGCCTCACTTACACTTCTTTCTCGGCAATGAGCGTCTGGAGCCTATCTTCAAACTCCATTT